>MU223505.1:3751133-3774327 GCA_018584345.1 Thuja plicata
TGGCAAGCTTTCATTAGGTTTGATCCCCGTCCATTTGCTAATCTTTCCTTTCCATAGGAGTAGTAGCAAAGCTAGTGAGTAGTTTAGTAGTAAGAGCTTTGATGAGCAAAGTTGGAAGTGATATAAATTAAGGAGATAGATCCGTTGAATATACACTGAAAAGCTAAGTCCCATCATCATCATGGCAGGAATCTGATATCCTTGAATGAACAACGTAAGCCCGCCTACGTGATTAACCAGCAAATCACATCAATATAACTGAGTTAGGATCCACAGGTGTAAGGAACCTTGGAGTTTTCTCATGTCCTTCATGAGTATTTACTTTTCAAGAGAGGGTTGAGTGTTTGATATCTTGTATCAAGTGTTCAATTCCTATATGTTATGTAGTAGTACAAAACTGACACCAACAGTCTCCATTTTGGCATTTGTAAGGGCAGTTGATTATTTTCGAAGGGGATCGTTTGTGGGGTGCCAAGTAGCTTCCACAAAGGAGATCTAAGCATCTAAAGTAAGCATTAGACCTTATTCTCGAGTCTTTTAATGATTTATTTTTAGATTTTGACGAATTTTTTCAAGTTTTTTTCTGTTTTTTTAAAGAATTATGAAACAAGTTTAGCTCTCTGTTTTAATGTTTTGTATCTTTATTTTGCACTTGTATGCTTGTATTTCTTAGTTTTTTCCTAATTTAAATTTATGTAATTTCTTATAATAGAAAGAAATCAAATTGCAAGAATGGCCAGTAGTGAAAGTTTAGTGGGTGGGGAACGAAACTATAATTTCAAAACTGATATAGGATCTCCTTTATGGAGAAAAACCACAAGGATTTCGCAAGTTCTAGGAGGTTGGGGATATATTTGGAGGTTTAATTACTGTAATTTACCAAACAATAGCTCATATTCTCGAGTGAAACTTCACTTTATGGGCCCTTCTGGTAAAGGGATGGGAATGTGTAAAGGCCCAAACAAGAAAGGGTTGTTTCCAGCACAAATATCAAGATTTGTAAAAGCACAAGAGGAGGCTGATATAATGGTTCTAAGAGAAAAAAAAAGTGCTTATACTGACGGAGCCGGAAACAAAAAGACAATGAATTTACCCACTGATACAATAGTGGCCTCCAAACATCCCTTCTTGCCTATACTAGAAGATGAAGTATAAATTACCACCTGCAAAAGAGGTCCATTGGACAAGGCATTTAAAATGGAGGCAAGAGATATTGCTGAACAAAAAATTGTACACTGCCTCTATGCCAATGGACTTGGTGAGATCACCATAGTGGTGGGAAATGGTGTCGACAATCAATAGTGCACCACTCAATTTCACAAGTCTTGGGTTTGAAAAGGTGCATACTACCTTATTGCAAAAGGAGAGGAATGCAGGAATGCTATAGAGACCTCCCTTAAACCAATTAGAGATTCTTGGATTGAATCATGTGTTTCTATTGTTTCTGATGGATGGAAAGGTATTAGAAACTGTCGATTGATTAATGTTATTGCAGTGTCCCCTAAAGGGGCAATATTTTTTAGGGCAATTGATAGTGAAGAGGAAGTGAAAGATGCACAATTCATTTCCAGAATTCTCATTGAGTCCATAGAGATGGTAGGTGATGAGAATGTGATCTAGGTAATTACGAACAATGCAAAAAATTGTAGGGGTGCAGGTGCTTTGGTTGAGGCAAGATATGAGCACATTTTTTGGACACCGTGCACTCCCTCAACTTGGTGATGCAACAAACTGCCACTCAAATAAAATGGGTGAAACAAATATATGAAGAGGACGAGGAGATCCAAATGTTTGTGACGAATCACCAAATGTCACAATCAATATTCAAATCTTTCTTGAGATTGGAGTTGTTGAAGGGAAATTTAATTAATTTATTTAGTTTTATTTATGTCATGTTCAATATCAATTTGTATATAAATTTTCTTAATACTTATTACTTTTTAATGTGTAATTTACATATTGATATTGTTATTAACTTACTTAGGTTGTTGAGACCCGATTTGCATCTCATACAATTGTTATGAGATGACTTTTGAAGGTGCGAGAGGCATTGAGTCAAATGGTTATTTGCTACCAATGGGGTGTATGGAATGCTTCAAATTCAGAGAGGGCCCAAAAGGTCAAGTCATTGATCTTGGATGACAATTAGTGGGCTCATGTGGAATATGTATTGGAATTCACCGAGTCTATCATGATTGTGCTCAGATTTGCTGATACAAATGCACCTTGTTTAAGGGATGTTTATGATGGCATGGACACAATGTTAGAGAGAGTAAAATTGGAAATACAAAAACACGAGGATGCCCCCGTAGAATGTGAAACCTTATGCAAAAAGATGGAATCAATCATTCATTATCGTTGGGAAAAGATGACCACCCCATTGCACCTTCTTTCATATGCCCTATTCCGAGGTACTATAGCAACAAAGTACTTTCTATGCCAGGGAGATTACCACCATATAGAGATGTTGAAGTTGCTAATGGGTACAACCGGGCATTTACTAGACTCTGCCAAGATGAAGAAGTGGAGAAATAACTTAGGAAAGAATTTGGCATGTTTGCCTTAGGAAGAAGTCATACTCCAACAACTATTAATGACTAATACAACATGGATGTTGTCAAATGGTGGTACGTCCATGCGCAAAGTTTTGTGTACCTCTAACCTCTTGCAATCAAGATC
This sequence comes from Thuja plicata, assembly GCA_018584345.1. Lineage (NCBI taxonomy): Eukaryota > Viridiplantae > Streptophyta > Pinopsida > Cupressales > Cupressaceae > Thuja > Thuja plicata. The sequence continues at coordinate 3,753,813 of MU223505.1, forward strand.
CTCTCACAAGTTTTTTTTTTAACCACTTGTATTCTACAATTTAGTACTTAACATTTTTTAGTTTAATTTGCATTTTTTTAAAAAAATTTGTGAAAACTACCGAGGTTGCAAGTTCTTTTGCCGCTGAATGGAATTGGAGTACATACTCCTTTTTCTACTCAGAGAAGCGTAACCGGTTGGGTTCAAAGAAAGCTGAAGACTTGGTTTATATTCAGGATGGGGTAGGGAAGCTTTGGGATGTAGCCCCTGAGTGTGCCAACTTGGATGCACCCATTGAGGATCTTACAAGACTCACTACGGCTTATGATGATGATGATAACATCCCTACACATGGTGCTTCTAGTGCGAGTGGAACTGCTTTGGGTTCAAATGATCTTGAACTTGTAGCAACTAAATATGAAAATCTAATAGATGATTTTTTTGATAATCCTTTTGATGATTGATGAATTGTGAACTACATTTTATAATTGTAATGACTTTTTTATTTTCATTGGAATTGTGAACATAGACATATATGATATGGCTTATTTGAATATTTGTGAACTATCAATTGCCATTTAATATTTATCTTTGGCATTTGGCATTGATCAATGATGAAGTATCATACTATCAAATGATTTAATTCTATATATTTTAATTTTTTTGTATATATATAAATTTATAATATATATACACGTACCCAAACGCATCTAAACCCCCCCCCCAAAAAAAATTTCAGGCATCCATGTAATGGGTTCTTGTACCCACATCCATACTCAAATTTGAACCGGTAACTTAGCTTAGCCCTAAATGAATAAAAGAATCCTTCCTCTCTCATTCTCATTTATTTTTACATGCCAAAGATTTTGATAGCTTGTTGAAAGATTTCATTATTCATAAATGAGTAAATACAAATGGAGATGTTGTCTCCATATATAGAGAATAATTGAGAACGAAATAGAAACTTTCTAAAAGGCTAATAAGAAAATTTCTATGTTATCTAAAAACTAACTAATAAACAAAATATGCCCAAATGACCATTAATATAATATTAAATACTTTATTACCCTCCCTTAATGGTCATTTTACTAACTACCCTGCAGAAGACACAATGTCTTTTGGTCACAAATACAAAGAAGGCTGCCCCCTTCTCATCAGAACATTCTGCTGTTGTTGAGACCTATTGTGAGGTTTTCACACCATCACCCCATTGCAAATGGCGACCCCCTCTTTTTGATTTAGAAGTAGGAGTAGTTGTCTTAGGCGGTCTTAGTTAGTAGCAATTTTCAAGTCTCCAAGTCCAAGAGATGAGTTTGAGCAATTTTGGCCTACTAGGTAGTCAAGTATGTCAAGGGTGTGAGCGGGAGCTGGGCTAAGCTAGTCAAGGATAGGGAGTTGAAACCAAGTATTTGTGATGAAATGAGTTAGAACCTTTTGAAAATCCTTGTTCCAACTTCAATTTCACCTTAGAAAGTCAGGATAGGTTGTGGGAGGTAACACTGCTAAAGGCATACTAAATCTTGAAATTTGGCTAAGTCTGAAATTTTTTGAAAACTCCCAAAATCTAGTATCTTTATTATAACTCCTATGAAGTTGGAACCTATCTCAAACATCCTAACAATATTTATATAAAATATAACTTAAAGTATAAGTTATTAACTTATACTTTAAGTTATATTTTATATAAATTCTCTCGCCCTCTGAGCTGAGAAAATGACTAAATATGGACAACAAGTTGCATAGAGGAAAATTCCTCTGGTCATGGAGGATTTTGCCTACCCAAGAGGAATCCAATTCCTCTGGCACACCAAAATTTTGCCCCTTGCAAAAGCAAGTTCCAAGCCCAAATTGGTAAGAAAAAGTGAAAGGAAACGCAAAAAAAGTTGTTTTGAGGTGTGAAGTTGTGAAAAGAAGAAAAATCCTCAAGAGGTGGTGGAATCTACCTACCTCCTAGGATTCCCAATCCTGGAAGGAGTGAGATTTACACCCCCTTAGAGCATGATCAAATATGAAAACAAACTCAACATTAGTCAAAATAAGATCAAACGAAGGAAAGGTAATGGAAGTTTAAAGGCTGAAAGAGGTGTGAAAACATGAGTTTGAATGAAGAAAAGTCCTTGAGGGATGGTAGATTTTGCCCCCTCCAAGGATTCAAAATCCTCTGGACTCTCTAAATTCTGCCTTACATAAGATGAGCAACATGAATTCATGGGGGGTGAGATAAATCGATCTAAGAGGCAAAGTTGAGGAGAACAAGACAAGTTTAGGAGATAGACTAATCTAAAATCAATAAAGGTGATCATAAAAATCCTCTAAGAAGCCAAAATTCCGTCTTGTGAATTAAAATCCTCTCTCCACCTTGAATTCCACGCTCTCTTGGTTGCTCAAAATCCTATCCCACTTCCCAACTCCACCTATGGGCAAGTCCTTGGCCCGTTTGTTTCATGAATTAGACTGGAATTGGCATTATCTAATTTCGGATAATGCCAATTCCATGTTTGTGTCCATCTTACAAAATTGGAATTGGAATTTCCAAATTCCAATTTTGCCCCAAAATGGGAATATGCATCTTCCACCTAAATAGGTGGAATTGGAATTGGCTATTCCAATTCCAATTTTTATAAAACCAAATTTAAGCTTTACACGTGTGTATATGTATGTGTATGTGTATATATATACACGTGTGTATATACATGTGTGTGTATGCACGTGTGTGTATATACACAAGTATATATACACATGTGTGTATATACACTTGTGTGTGTATACTCACACATGTGTATATGTGTGTATATACACACACATGTGCATATGTGTATGTGTATATATATACACAAATGTTTGTATGTGTGTGTGAATACACACAGATGTGTGTATGTGTGTATATGTGTATACATGTATGTGTATATATACACACATACATGTGTGTATATGTGTATATATACATGTGTGTGTATGTGTGTATATATATGCACATATGTGTGTATATATACACACATGTATGTGTTTATATATACACACATACTGTATTTAAAAAACTAAGAAATAAACAATTAAAATTTCTTATGCATCTTCTCAGTCATCTTCCGGGTGAACCAAACGGGTCCAGCCCATATTCTAGAATTCATTTTCAGAATAGCAGAATTCCAGAATTTAGTTGAATTCCAGAATTGGCTATTCCAGCATACACAAATTCCGCGAAGGTTATTATATGCAAATTTGAAATAGTTTAGAGGTCAAAACCTTAAGGAGAAGATGCAGATCAGACTATGAAAAATGGAAGATGAGTATGAAATCAGAATTCTAAGTGGCCCAAATCAGATTGGAATAAGCATGGAATTCACCTTAGAAGCAAATTCAGCACTTAGTTGCCCTTGAGAAGATAAAAAGAGGCTTCGAAGGGGCCAGGAAACAAATTTTAGGACCATGAAGTAATCCTCAGAAGGTGGCGGAATCCGCCACCCTCCTAGGATTATTTATCTTCTATAGGGTCATATTTCTGCCACCTTGGTGAAGGCAATTTGGTGAAAGGTTTGAGAGCATAATCAGTACTTGGGAACCAAAATTGTAAATGATAAAGCAATTTGGTGAAAGGTTTGAGAGCATGATGGAAGACAAACACAATAAGGATGAAATCAATACTTGGGAACCAAAATTGTAAATGATAAGACAAGTGGGGGAAGATTGAAATCATGAGATTTGATGATGAAGAAGGAAGTGCAATACTGAAATTGATGAATGTGAGAAAAATCCTCTAGGAGGTTAAATTTCCGCCTTTTGTGGAATAGGATGAAAACTCAATCAAAGCCTCCCAATTTGTGCAACATGAAGGACAAGAACTTGAAAAGACAACTGAAATCAGTTTTGGGACCAAAACCTTTGAAATGCATTGGCTTGGAAATAATTGGGATCAAGGAAAATCCTTGAAGGGTGGTGAATTCCGCCACCCTCCAAGGAAACATTATCCTCAAGGCACCTTTAATTCCACCTTATCTTCACCAAGATGGAAACTTACACAAAACGAAGATAAATGGCGATAAAAAACAAAGTAGAGAAATGGAAAGATAAGGAATAGAACCAAGGTGAAAAATGAAAATCCTCTAGTGCCCCCGAAATCCGCCTTGCATAGATGATGGTGAAACATGAACAAAGCTCGCACTTCAAGCACAAAATGAAGATCAAAATGATTTGGAAACCAAGTTTTAGCTGAGTTCAATGAGGAAATAAATTTGAGTTTGATGAAGAATTAAAGGATTAAGGCCGAATTGGAGAAAGTGAGAGGAAGGATTGAAAATCCTCAAAGGCCCTTTATTTCCACCTTGTCTTTATAAAAGTGAATTCAATGGAAAACGATGAGTTTGAAAGAATGAAAGAACACGAATTCCAAAATCCTCACTCCCCCTCAAATTCTGCCCCTAATGAAGAGGTTCGCTGGAGGTAGGAATAGGTGCGATTCAACTAAGGATTAATGAAAGAAAATGTCTTTGATTCCCCTTTACATGTCGGCCTTGGGGAGAAGAAAAAGGTGATCTGATTAAATGATTTAATTGCTAAAAGACCAGGTCGGCCTTTACATGAGACATGCCCTTTCAAACTCCTTATCGCCTATATAAGGGAGGAAAGTACATTCATTTCAACATCAAACCAAAAACTAAACCATCTCTGCTAATAAACAACAGTTTTCTCCTAGAGTTAGCAGCGAATTATCTCTTCAAGGAAGCAATTCCTTCTATAAAGCAGTGATTTCATCTTCCTAAGGAAGCAAATTACATTGAGAAGAGGAAGCAAATTACATTGAAGAGGGTAGCTGGCCATCTTGGGCAGACAATTACATCCTTGCCAGCAACTTTGAAATTCCAAGAGGCAGCAAATTTGAGCACATAAGATAGATTTCATCCAAAATTCAGAGACAAAGGTGGTAAAAGGAATAAAATCTGGGCATGTTATATATTGCAAAAACTTATCTATTTTCCAGATTTTAAGAGATTCACCAATGGAATTAAAACTTAGGATTTGTAATAAGGGAAGTTTGGCCTCGAACTTTAGAGGGTCCATTTTGCCCTTTTGTTTTGATGTTGATTTTGTTTCATGAAAGCATTCAGATTTCTTTCATTTCATTATTTCATGAACTTAATACTTTTTTTTTCCTTTGTTTTGCAAGGTAAATATGAAGCAAGGAGAAGCTTGGAGAGCAAGGAGGTGATGGCGAGGCCAAGTTCAAGATTTCAAGCAAGAAAAGAACAAGGAGGGAACAAACTCAAGCTCGAGGACTTCAAATGAGGAGGAGACGCAAAATCAGATTATCAAAGTGCAAATTCAAGAATCGAGATTAAGATGGAGTTTAAGAAATCAGAATTTACAAGTGGAAGAAATTATCATCAACTTGAATTTCCTCCGAAAATCCAAGTTCATTTTGAAGGGTCTAGCTACATGAAGAATTTACCACTTCAAGAAGATCAAAGTCAAGGCATAGAATGAGACATCAAATTTCAAAGTATAATCAAGTTCAAATCGTGGCAATGAGAAAATTTCCAAGTACGAAGATAGAGAAAATTTGCAAGGATGGAAAAGTTTGAGAAGATGAAGCAATTTGGGAATATGCCATCACAATTGAAGGCTTGATAATGTTGAGTATCAAGCTCGATATTTTCTCATCATCAAAGAATTGATCAAGTCTACAGGATAAGGATGTTGAGGTGGCACCCACTTGTCTTCTAATAATAAGAAAATTCCAATTATACATGTTTCAATCATATTATGCCAAGTGTACAATTTTCTCATTGACTCTCAAAGGCATTGTAATTTTCTTATTGACCCACAGGGTGGTGCCTTCATGTAATTGGATGATAGGGCGGCAACCCTAATTAGGGCTTTTAGGGATTGATCTTGGCCCTTGATCTTGAATTGTTCTTGGTCCTTCATTGTAATTGAACAACTATAAAAGGCCAAGGCCTTCTCATTTGCAACAGTTAGTTAGTTAGCTAGTAGTATAAGTAGATTAGGAGACTTATTGAAATTGTTTCTATATTGCTATCAAAGTAATTGATGATTCATTGTTCATCTTCATGGTGGATTACTTAATGTCGCTTTGGAGTATTGCATGGTTTCTTCAAATCCTCACTTAGAGTAGATTTCATTTCATGTTGTTAGAAGTAGTGCTTAGTTGGAAGGAAGATATTTTGGATGTTTCTTTGATGAACTCACTTAGACCAAACCACTAGCTACTTGTTGCTTGTAAGTTTGTCTTGCGTGGTCAAATGACATTTATATGAACTTAACTTCGATTATTGCTTGCACATTGATATGCATCGATGAATGATCTTAATGGAATGGTGGTAGTTTGAACATCTTACATTTACCGTAGAAGATTGCACTAGCTTGGTTGATATCGATGGCTGATCTAAGTCTAGTAAAGTCACAAAGGCATCCACAATTTCTTGCATTCTAGGAGTAGATAAGTTTTCTAAACCCTTTCCTTTGTAGTTGTTTGATTTGAAGAAGTTAAAATCTAGTTGATATCCATTGAATGAACAACGTAAGTTCCTTTGGATAACCAACATATGACCTAATAAAACTGAGTGAAAGTCCACAATAAGAAGGAACCTTGAGGTTGTCTCATTTGATCACACAATCTAGATACATTGTTTAGCATATGAGCGCCCTTATTCAAGAGAGAGTTGGAGATTTGGTGTTTCATCCTGAAATACTAAGTATTCGATTTTGCATGTTGTAGTGGAACAAAACTCACATCAACAAGACCCTCTCTAGATCTACAAAATGTTAATGACCAAGAATCCATCTAGCCTGATGGTGGGTAACAAAGCTATAAGATTAGTTGTTGAAACCGACAAAAAACCGAAACAACAATTTTGTGGAAAAAATGGCAAACCCTCTAGACACGATTTTCTCAAAAATCACAAAAAAAAACGTTTGCAAATGTTCGCCCCAGAAACTCCAAGTGCGACCCAAAACAGATTGCAAGAAACCATCATTTTTTCAAAAAAATGGTAAAAACCCTAAAGAAGGAATACTTGACATAATTTTTTGTGGAATAAATTAGAAAACCCTCCAAACGAGAACCCATGATTTTTTAGGACAAAATCATGCAAAACCTAGAAACAATTTTTGAAGATAAATCGAAAAAACCAATCACAATTTTAGAGGAGAAAATCAATCAAAACCCAACACAAAATCTGAGACACGGATTAGAGTACAAAACTTCATTTTTGAGGAAAAACGGTAAAACCTTTTTACAAAACGATTTTTGAGGCAAAAAATCGCACAAAACCCACAATAATTTTATATGAACAAAAATTATAAAACCCTGCCCGAATTTTTGAAGGAAAAAATTATTAAAACCCTCCCAGAATATTTTAAGGAAAAAATTATTAAAAGCCCCAAAAGATTTTTTTAAAGGGACAAAATTAGTAAAAGCCAACATAATTGTTTAAAGGGAAAAAATTATTAAAACCTGCCCAAGAATTTTCAAGGAAAAAAATTTATAAAAATTCCACCAGAATTTTTTTTAAGGAGAAAAAATTATTAAAAAAACTCATCAATACTTTTTAAAGGGACAAAATTATGAACATGAACTACATCCACAAAGCCCTTTGGATGCGGTACTAGACAACCCTTGCACATAGAATAATAGCAGTTGACCCATCTATGGCCAAAAACGACGCCAAAACCCTAATCGCCGCTCAAAACAAGTTTCCAACCAAAAATTCCACTCCATTCATAGAAAAATCGCGGCTCCAAATCAATGCTGTCAAATGAAGACTTTCGTTGACAAAAAAAATAGTAAAAAATGTGGGGTACACTCTTGCGTTCTACAAAAACGGCCCATGAACATAACAAAGCCATCGCATAAAAAGATGTGACCAAACTGAGACGCGAGTGCAATGCATGCATAAATGACACCAAAAACCCAAGCATTTTATTATTTTTTATTATTTTATTGATTTTGAGTTTCAGAATTTTTCCAAAAAAAATTCAAATATTTTGCTCCTTTATCTCACTTGATTGGTCTCCTAGTCTTGGAGAAACTAATGAGGCATTTGAAAAAATGCTAGGGCAGATGAAGCAAGCAATTTGTAATAGGGATCCTAATTTGGAATTTGATGAGAAACATAACGTCCATTGTGATGTGGTGATGGAACACTATGAACACCTCACTATAGATGAAGCAAGCAATTTGTAATAGGGTTCCAAATTTGGAATTTTATGAGAAACATAAAGTCCATTGTGATATGGTGATGGAACACTATGAACACCTCACTACATATGACAGCCTCCTCACCACATATGGAAGCCTTTGCGCTAGACACACTACATATGACAGCCTCCTCACTATGTATGGCAGCCTTTGCTCTAGTCACCAAAGGTTGAGAGGTTGCCTCCTTGTGATCATGAAGAGGTGAAAGAAGGGTTAATGAAGGTCCTTCAAAAGATGTATCCAAGTGTGGAGTCGACTATACTTCACTCACAATGTCTTTGTGATGTCCCCGTTTTAGCAGGTGTCTGGGACAGGCTTTGTTAGCCCATCATTGCGACCCTCGTGGGCTAATGGCTAGATTTGAGGATCTTTGGGTGAGTACATACTATTTATAGTAAGCCTTTTTTCTGTCAGTTTCCATTTCTGGCAGGGTGTCTGAGTAGGTGATTTGACAGTGCAATATAATCAGAATTGGTTTGAAGTGGATATAATTAATTAAGTTGTCTTAATTAATTACATGTGTGGGCTTATATTAATGTCAAATCATTAATTTATTAATGATGATATATTGCCTTATGTTTGGATTTTAAGTGAAAGGGGAAAAAAAAAATATTTGAATGATATATTTTGATTATCCAAACTTATTAGTGAAAGCATTTGTTTAAGTCATGAAGAGCTGCTTCTTGAAGCTGGAAACTTTGTGGCTTCTTGAAGAAGCTGGTTGGCAATATATGAAGTTTCGAACACTTATGGAGATACTTTTTTATCATTATTACAACTTGTGAATTTGCTGAAGTTTTCGAACAAGGGTTTGGAAATGGAGTTTACTTGAAAAGAATTGTAAATTCTTTGTTTGATCCAGCACTTTGAATCAGCGGATGTCTTTGTTGGTGAATTGTGTATACATGTGGCTCTTCACAGGAAGCCGATTTTCACATTCTAAGTCTTGAGGGTTGAACACATGATAGTAGCCTTAGCCGTGGGGATTGGAAGTCATTCCAGAAGGGATACGACTCACCTTCCCTCAGCGCGGAGACCAATCTGATTGCCGCACTCACTTCATTGCAAGACGCAATCATTCACTGCCAGCCGCGGCCAGTGTAGAGAAAGATTCAAGCTGCAGTCAGCCAGGTTCTAGCCGCATAAGAGTTTATTGTATTAGATGTTGATGCTAGAATATTAGTTTTCAATGCTTGACAAATCGAATTCAATAATAGATTTCCAGAATTCAAATGGGATATGAATCATGGTAGATATTTTGAATTAAGTTGTGTTTTTGTAATGCATTCAATTATTTTGGAAAAAATACCAAAAAACTATATATTTACTGAAAAGTTTCAAAAAAAGAATCAAATTCCAGAATTATAGAGTTCCTTTGCAGTCAATTTGGAAATTGAGCTAGTTGGGCTCTTTACAGTGGTATCAAAGTGGTTTCCTACCAGCCTGCAGGGAATTGGGTTTATTTAATGGAGGGTGATAGATTTATTCTAGGCTATCATTATAACGTAGGGGCAGAAATTCTTCACCAACTAGTCAGGAACAAGCAAATATGGGAGAAAGATTTCCAAGCACTGCAGGTAATGAGGATGACAAAGAAGTGAGAACAGTATTTAGGAACATTGCACATAGCCAGCAGAAGTTGGCAGCTGGCCAGCAACATATGGTGACTGTCTTACAAAATTTATCCAATACTCTTAAGTGTATTTCTTTGCCTCGAGATCAGGGCATGAATAGAGATACTAGGAGTGTCTTAGCTAGCTTACACAGGTCTAGAGCTGTTTTGACAAGCACACAAGACATGCCTCTACATCCTACTTTTTTGAGACCAGAGTTAGATGCAGTTAGTACTGAGGAGGTATCATTTACTGATAATATATTAGCTCTACATGCTGAGTGGGATGCTTTACCACATGAAGTAAAGCAACATTTAAATTTTGACAGGTTCATGAGCCAGAAGAGAGAGCGTTCTAAAGGTAGAACAAATGGGAGACAAAGGCATGTGAACCATGGTTTAAAACAAGCAACCAGCAAACTGACTTTAACTCACTTTGATGGAAGTAGTAAAATGATAGCTAGAGCTTGGATTCACAAGCTTGACACTTATTTATCCTTACGTCCTATGTCTGGAGAGGACACTATCAGGTTTTCTGTTTTGCATCTGGATGGTATAACCCATGACTTGTGGTGCCATGGGTTAGTCTCATTAAATCATGATCATATTGTATCCTACCAGGAGTTTGTAGATGGACTGGTAGAGAAGTTTGACGAGAAGGACCTAAACTCCTATTTCCGTGAATTGGCACAACTCAAGCAGACAGGTAGTTTGGAGGCCTTTATCAGTGAGTTCCAGAGGGTTTGAATGATGGTTTATGATATTTCAAAGAGGAGGCGTTTGATGTTGTTTGTAGAGGGGTTAGTTGAACCTCTTAAGGGTTAGGTTAAGTCTTTTGACCCTTCATCTTTGCAGATAGCCATGAAAAAAGCAAGGAACTTGGATTTTTCAGCTGCACATAATAGATTTCCTCCTAAACCATCTAATCCTCCATATGACAACAAGGCTGCTCCAAAAAGGATTGAAGGTTCAAATTTCAAGAAACCTGTGACAAGGCCTTTAGATCAAGAAACACTTAATGATCTAAGGAGAAAGAGATTGTGTTTTTATTGCAGGGGCCTATATGATGATAAACATGAGTGTCCTTTAAAGCCTAAGGGTAGAAATAGGCTTATGGAGTGGTATTATGAGGATGAGCAGAGTTCTGATTTTGAGGGGCAGCAAGTTGATCATGAGGAAGAGAGCTATGTAGAAACAATGAATGATGAAAAGGTTGAAGAGGATTCCAACCTTAAGGTAGTATACCTCTCTAGCATGAAGAAAGAGAGATCTTTCAGGATGTTGGGCCTCTTAGCATGGCAGCGTGTAATTGCTTTGTTGGATACAGGTGCCACCCATAATTTTATAGATTCATGATTGGTATCCAGAAGAGGCATACAAACAAAAGAATTTGAAGGTATTAGAGTTAAGGTGGTTGATGGCTACACTGTGAAGTGTGACACGATGATTCCGGATCTTCCCATGAAATTAAATAATTATGAATTAAAACTAATTTTTATGTTGTTGACACGGGAGGTAGTGATTTGGTTTTGGGCATAAGTTGGTTGCGCTCTATTGAGGCTTTTTATCTCAGCCTTAAGGATATGGAAATGAAGTTTGAAATAAATGCTAAGAAACATATACTTAAGGCAAATAGAGAGGAGAATCTGAGGACTATCTCACTCAGACCTATGCAGCGTCTCATTAGTCATGATGCAGTTGAGTGGGTAGTAGAGTGCAAAATATTACCCACGCTTGATGAGTCAGGTAAATCAGCTTATCACCCTGACATACAGGAGCTCAAAACTAAACACTCTTAAGTGTTTAGTGATTTTCCACATGGCAGGCCACCTGACAGAGGCATTGATCACATTATAGAGTTAGAGGAGGGCACTAAGCCCGTCATGATTACTCCTTACCAACACCCTAAGCGCCTGAAAGATGAAATTGAGAAAACAATTCAGGAGCTGATTTCTATGGGGCATATTAGGCCGAGTAAGTCTCCCTTTGCTTCATCTGTTGTTTTGGTGAAGAAAAAGGATGGTACACTCAGAATGTGCATTGATTATAGGATGTTGAACCAGAGGACAATTAAAAACAGGTATCCTATTCCACGCATTGATGAGTTGATAGATGAGTTGCATGGTGCAGCCTACTTCTCTAAGATTGATTTGAGGTCTGGTTATCATCAGATCAGAGTTCGGGAGGAGGACATAGAGAAGACAACCTTCAGATGTCACTGTGGACACTTTGAGTTTTTAGTCATGCCTTTTGGGTTGACTAATGCTCCAGCTACTTTCCAGTCCACTATGAACAGGGTCTTCCACAGTTAGTTGAGGAGATTTGTTTTGGTCTTCTTCAATGGTATTCTGGTATATAGCAAGACATGGGATGATCATCTTGCTCATTTGGATACATTATTGGATATTTTGGATAGGGCCTCCTTGTATGTAAAGGAGTCCAAGTGTGCCTTGGGGATGACTGAGTTGTTGTACCTTGATCACATTATCAGTGCAGAGGGAGTGTGCATGGACCCTGATAAGGTTCGTGCTATTGTAGACTGGCCTACTCCGGGGATCTTGACACAGTTGAGAGGATTCATTGGTCTGTGTGCTTTCTATTGCAGATTTGTTGTGGGGTTCTCTCGACATGCAACTCCTCTAACTGACTTGATCGGTAAGGGTGCTTTTTGAGTGGACCTCTCAGGCACAGGAGTGCTTTGAGAAGTTCAAGTGGATTATGACATCATGCCCAGTTCTAGCGATGCCAGATTTCTCTAGACCTTTTGATTTGCATTGTGATGCTTCTGGTGAGGGTATTGGTGTTGTACTTTCCCAGGATCACCATCCCTTTTTTTTTGAGAGCAGGAAGCTCAGGGGTCCTGAGAGAGCTTCAGTGTGTATGACAAGGAAATGCTAGCCATAATGCATGCTTTGGCTAAGTTCAGGCACTATCTGGTTGGTAGTAAGTCTTGCATAAAAACTTATCATAATAGCCTGAAGTATTTCCTTGGACAGCGTGATCTCAATGAGAGACAACAAAAGTGGGTCAACAAACTTCACTCATATGATTTTGATCTCTTATATCAAGGGTACTCAGAATGTTGTTGTTGATGCGCTTTCACAGAGACCTCATATATGTGCTATGACCGAGATATATGAGGATTGGAGACACTTGATCATTGCTAATTATACCAGAGATCAGTGGGCATCTGGTATTATTGATGGGACCATACAGGACAGCAGGTATACTCTTGTAAATGAGTTGACCATTTACAAGGAGAGGGTATTTTTGGTTCCAGGATCAAGTGTTAGACATGTGGTGTTGAGAGATTTCCATGATTCTCCCTTAGCTGGACACCCCGGGTTCTTCAAAACCTATAGGCAGGTGCGGGAGATATTCACATGGAAAGGCCTGAAGTATGATGTGCAGCAGTATGTTTTAGAGTGTTCTGTTTGCCAGCAGAACAAGCAGGAGCACACATATCTAGCTGGGTTACTGCAACAACTTCCCATTCCTGAGCGGAAGTGAGAATGCATTTCTATGGACTTTATTGTGGGCTTCCCTAAATCCCAGGGTAGAGATTGCATTTATGTGGTAGTTGATCGTCTCATAAAATATGCTCACTTTTTTCCGATCACTACTACATTTTCAGCGACATAGGTTGCAAAGTTATTCTTCCGGGAGGTTGGGAGGTTGCATGGTTTACCATGGAATATAGTGAGTGACCGAGATAGCCGATTTATGAGTCACTTATGGCAGGAGTTATTCAGGTTGTGTGGGATAGAGTTGACTCTGAGTACCAGTTACCACCCTCAGACTGATGGTCAGACTAAGATTGTTAATAAATGGGTGGAGGGCTATCTTCGGGATTATGTATCTGCTCAGCAGAGAGCTTGGGTGAAGTGGATTTACTTATGTGAGTATTTCTATAATTCCACTCACCAAATGTCTATTCGGATGACTCCTTTCAGAGCTCTGTATGGGTATGATCCTCTTAGTTTCTTGGATTTTCTTTTCAGCGATAGTAGAGTTCCCAGTACAGGTGATTTGTTGCAGGACATCCAAGATATTATGGGAACATTGCGGGATAATATTCAGAGAACTCAGAATCAGCAAAAGCAGTATGTTGATCAAAGGAGAGTTGCTTGCTCTTTCCAGGTTGGGGATATGGTTTATTTGATGTTGTAGCCCTACAGGTAGTCATCTATTCGGAAGAGAAGAGTTGAGAAGCTCAAACTCGGTACTATGGCCCTTTCCGTGTTGTCAGACGGGTAGGCGAGGTTGCTTATGAGCTTGATTTGCCAGAGGATAGCAGGGTGCATAATGTTTTCAAGTTTCGCGCCTCAAGAAGGTGTTGGGCAGGCATATTGTCCCATCTTCTATTTTGCCAAACCTGGATGATGAGGGGAAGTTGGAGTTGATTCCGGAGGCTATATTGGATACCTGAGAGAGGCATTTATGTCGGCGAGTCATCAGAGAGTTCCTGGTGAAATGACATGGTTTACCTGTTGAGGATGCCAGGTTGCTTATGAGCTTGATTTGCCAGAGGATAGTAGGGTGCATAATGTTTTCATGTTTCGCGCCTCAAGAAGGTGTTGGGCAGGCATTTTGTCCCATCTTCTATTTTTCCACACTTGGATGATGAGGGGAAGTTGGAGTTGATTCCGAAGGCTATATTGGATACCTGAGAGAGGCATTTACGTCGACGAGTCATCAGAGAGTTCCTGGTGAAATGACATGGTTTACTTGTTGAGGATGCCACTTGGGAGCCAGAGGATATTCTTCAACTTCCTAGATTGCAATTGCTTGAGGACAAGCAATCTTGGGGGAGGGAGGACTATGATGTCCCTGTTTTAGCAGGTGTCTGGGGACAAGCTTTGTTAGGCCATCATTGTGACTCTCGTGGGCTAATGGCTAGATTTGAGGGTCTCTGGGTGAGTACTTACTATTTATAGTAAGTCTTTTTCTATCAGTTTCCATTTCTGACAGGGTGTCTGAGTAGGTGATTTGATAGTGCAGTATAATTAGAATTGGCTTGAAGTGGATATAATTAATTAATTAAGTTGTCTTAATTACATGTGTGGGCTTATATTAATGTCAAATCATTAATTTATTAATGATGATATATTGTCTTATGTTTGGATTTTAAGTGAAAGGGAAAAAAAGAATATATTTGAGTGATATATTTTGATTATGCAAACTTATTAGTGAAAGCATTTGTTTAAGTCATGAAGAGCTTCTTCTTGAAGTTGGAAATTTCATGGCTTCTTGAAGAAACTGGTTGGCAATATATGAAGTTTCAAAACACTTAATGGAGACACTTTTTGATCATTATTACAACTTGCGAATTTGCTGAAGTTTTCGAACAAGGGTTTGGAAATGGAGTTTACTTGCAAAGAATTGTAAATTCTTTGTTTGATCCAGCACTTTGAATCAACTGATTCTTTGCTAGTGAATTGTGTATACCTGCGGCTCTTCACAGGAAGCCAATTTTCACATTCTAAGTCTTGAGGGTTGAAGGCATGATAGCAGCCTCAGCCATGGTGATTGGAAGTCATTCCAGAAGGGATACGACTCACCTTCCCTCAGCGTGGAGACCAATTTGATTGCCGCACTCACTTCATTGCAAGCCACAATCATTCATTGCCAGCCGTGGCCAGTGTAGAGAAAGATTCAAGCCGCAGTCAGCCAGGTTTTAGCCACATAAGACTTTATTGTATTAGATGTCGATGCTAGAATATTAGTTTTCAATGCTTGACAAATTGAATTCAATAATAAATTTCCAGAATTCGAATGGGATATGAATCATGGTAGATATTTTGAATTAAGTTGTGTTTTTGTAATGCATTTCAATTATTTTGGAAAAAAAACTATATATTTGTTGAAAAGTTTCAAAAAAAGAATCAAATTCCAGAATTAGAGAGTTCCTTTGCAGTCAATTTGGAAATTGAGCCAGTTGGGCTCTTTACAGTCTTGCCTTTACTAATCTCTAGGGTTTAACATTCAACAAATCAAAGGTGAAGATAGATAGAGCTACATTAGCTCAAACTGACCAACTCTTGTCCATCCAACATGGTGTGGGCTACTTAGATGGGGAACCCCTCTCTGCCCTCCTAATTGTGACTCCTTACTAACTCACACATGATTTCTTCTATTCATAAGTGACACCTAGTATTACACTTAATTACATGATTTAGTTCCCAAGATTTCTTGTAAAAAAAATTAAATATATTTAATTACGACTTTTTTGCCAATTTTTTTCTCATGCCAAACTTCATTTGAATTTTATTGTCCATGGACACAAATTCAAACCTCGTGGGCCCCCCACATTGCTACTTTGGCAAAAAGAATTTTAAAAAAAAGTGTTTTTTTTTGGTTATTTTAAGCCAAAAATCATATGAATGTGTAGGTGACGCCTAGCCGTTTTGGGGACAGCCAGGGGATGTTTTGGCATCCCCTAGGTGTTTTGGGGACGACTAGCTGTCCCTATATGTAAGGGGACGTTTCTTGTCATTTCTTGCAGGTTTTTGCAATCAGGGACGACTGGGGACGTCCCCCGGATCGGGGGTTTGGGGATAGAGGACACATCCCCGTGTAACATAGCTTTTCGATGATTAGACGATGATTAGACCTGAAATGGAGTGTTGTCTTGTCTCCCCTTTTGAATAAGATTTGATGAAATAATAATAAATAAATAAATAATATAAAATCAATAAATAAAAATATAATTAATCTGTGTGATCCATGATTAATTAAAATGGTTTAATATATTTATCAGCAGCTATTATCGTTTCAATTAATATTGTTAAATATATTTTTTATAGGTCATTAATAATATGACTCACTAATATTGCACAGCAACCGATTAATTATTGCAAACATTGATTCATTATTATCTGTCATAAATATTATGATTTGCAGCCAATTATACAAGGAGTGTTTGAGTATATATTAAAGCGGACTGAAAGAATCTCAGACAAAATATGCAGCGACTACAGCGATCACCAGAAAAAAGGGTTAGGCATCGGTTAGTGATGTAAGAAGTGTGAATTGATAAAAAAAAAACAAGAAGTATAATTACTAAGGATATAAGCATCGATTAAAATGTTAAAAGATTGAATTAAAGCTAACAACAACTATCATATGAAGAGGTGCGATTAGGAATACTTTGAATTAAAGACGCGTGTGCTAAAAGACACGATGTTTCTAAAGAGATGTCTTTCATAAGGATACGCCCTTTCGATAATCATGAAGATATATATATGTTAGTTATAAAGTGTGTGAAGGGGGGCACTCATGGATTATAATATATATATTTTGGATTCTGAGCAGATGATAACCTTGTATCTGGCATGGTTCGAAAGAATAAGGGAAAATAAAGCATATCAAGCATATTCTATTTTTGGCAGCATTGTCTGACAGCACATTGGTATAATATAAATTATTTATAAATCAATACTGGTCTACAGATTATTATATCAGAATACTATTAGGAATTAAGAGACCTATATATATATATAGTCTAATATATATACACACTTACTATTAATTTTCAGTTATAATAGTGAAGTCAGAAATATATATAGATTGATATATAATATATACAGTACTTATATATATATTAATAATAGTGAAATTATATATATATATGAACTGACATATACACAACACACACACACACACATATATATATATGACTGAATGGTCTAATATACTATGGAATATAAGAATTATCATATATATATATATATACATTATTTATATATGATAATAATAATGACATTGGAATTTTATATATATATATATATATATAAGGGATAAAGAATCTTTATATAGGCTATTATATATTATATGTTAATAAGGATGAAATCAGAATCATCTATTAATGTGTATATCTATCTTTGTAAGATCTAATATTTACATCTGTAATATATATACTTATTAGTAATAATGGAGTCATAATCATATATGTCCATGTTCAGATTTGTTATTATTTAGTCCCTGAAGAGGAAGGGACTGAAGTGTTTCCAAGGAGAGGCCTGTCTAAATCCAGCCAATAGGTTGATTCCCAAGATAGGGTAGGGATCAATGACCCTGAGCGCCTTGTGGGCATAGTCCCAAGATAGGATAAGTGCTTGGATCTGTAAACTTTGAGGGAACCTATTGTGATTGGTATCTAAGCAACTTGGTTATGTCCTAATCTTCTTCTTCTCGGACTAAAATGGTAATAAGGGTAGTATGGACATTAAGGATCATAAATAATAAGATTGCTTAATATGTTTGATGAATGCATAACTTTCCTTACTTTGAATAATGGAATAACGTAGATTTGATTCAATTCAACTTAGTCCATTCAGTTTAGGCCACAAGTATATCAACTAGGGCTTAATTTTGGTTAAAACAGGCTTAAACCTAGTTGGGGACATTACAAGTGTTTATTATAAAATCTTATTATGATAGGAAAGATAGCCCATAGCTTGTAAATTTTATGTTGGTTTGGATGAGGATCAATTGAAACTTGTAAAGTAGTAAGTATATAAATGTGTTACAAGTGATTATGAGATCTTTGATGACCTACTGATATGGAGTGTTCATTATAAAGTCTTATTATGATAGGAATGATACCCCATGGCTTTAAATTTTTAAGTTGGTTTGGAATCTGGATGAGGATCGATTGAAACTTGTAAAGTAGTTAGTAAGTATATAAATGTGTTACAAGTGATTATGGGATCTTTCATGACCTACTGATTTCCTACTGAACAGGCTTCCAAAAGTAGGCCAACCCCAAGCCACTTTTTGTATTCAACCTTTTTTGAGTCTATTGCTTAATTGTTTGATTGTGAAAACCAATCTTTTATTCTTGTAACTAGAGTCACTTGCCTGTTTAAAATGCCATCACTAGTGTTGATCAATCTCCTTAGAGAATGCAAAAAATAGAAGAACTTGAATCCTTCTCTTTTCCAACTACATGCCTTGAGCAATAGCGATATAGTCAAAGTTAAAAATCTTTATGTTCACCCTTAAATTCTTTTACAAATAGAGCCTGCTGCTGTAGATTCCTAATGATCAGTTTTAGCCTTTAGGTACTTCATCCGAACATTAGATACTTGATTCGCCTTGAATTGGAAAGTAGCTCAAGCATTGATTGACTAGGAACTCCATGTAACCAACAAGGCATTTGAAGTTGCACATACTCAAACAACAATTATTTTCTGGTAGCTTGACCTCAAGTAATTTGAAGGTATACTGGAATCTTTATCTACTAATGATCCTAGGGACTGCTTGTTGAATACTATATATTATGCATTTTTGTAAACACTTGAATTCCAAAATAAAGACTTTTTGACTTGACATTAAATAAGTTTGTATGGATGTCCTCCAACACCATACTTCTTGCCGTCCAAACAGCTTGCCCCTTGCTAGAAGTCCTCCTTCCTGTGACTACTCTTATTGATGTATTAGAGACAATTCCAAGAACCATTACTTCTTCTGCAAGCGTAAGGTTGACTTTTCTAGATCTGTATGTCACCCATGGGATGTAGACCAATAATGTTTTATACCCATCAAGAACCTCAACCTTGATGTATTTCAATTTACTTCCCACATTCCATGGTCTTGTGGAAAGATGTCCTTGAGTTATTATTATTTCCTTTTCTTCCTTGTGATGCTTCACATGATGATAATAATTTGGCCACAATACAACATGAGGCAATAGACACAGTTAGAGTTCCTACATTGTTACAAGCATTCCAATTTCACCGAATTGTGTGCATTGTATTCAATTCAATTTTTTGTTGTATTCATGCTATCTATTCTTTTCTTTTGTACACATATTTGTCCTCTGTTGTAAGTTGGGTATATAATTGCCGGGACTCTCGAGCACAGCGAGACAATAATTGCCGAGGTGGCTCAAGTCGTTGAATGTCTGTGGTGTAGAGTGCGGGATGCAAAGGAACACCGAGTCAAAAGTTGTAGGAGCTATAGTCGTTGTTGCGGTCGAGGCATATGTTGATTCTGAGGTCATCAAAATGTGTGATCCAAGTCTAGTCTAAAGAGATCAAGAAATTCGTCAGCGTCATTGTTATAAACTGCGTCAATGTGCTCAAGAAAAGAATCATAGTCTAGTAACCCACTATACTCACGTACTAAGCAATGGGATTGTTTCAGTAGAGGAATGGTTGAGCAATGGGATTGTTTAGCAGAGGAATGGTTGATAAATTATGAAGGCGTTTAAGGTGGTTTATTGAACACTCAAGATTTCGTAGCATCCATAATATATGTTGAAGACAATCGCTAATATCATTTGAGCAGCATAAAAGGGTCGTGCCATCTGTGCACACATTGTTCGTAACCATTTTTTAATTCTTAATTTGTTGGACGGCACCTGGCTTCGACTTGATTATGGTGTCATGCAAATATCATATTCCAGAAACTTGCTGACAAACAAAAAGTGAGGTTGACTCCAATCGATTTGGATGGAGTGTTTGTTGGCATTGATTTCTCACAGAGTGAAAATCAACATGTGGTCTCTCTTGGAATTCTCCAAAAATCTTTGATTTCTATTGAGCTTTCAATTCAAGATTCTTGGAAGTCACAGAATTGGTGGTAATTTCTAGTAGTGGAGACACTTTTGGGAGAGACAACATAAATGGGTTGAGTGCCTCTATTCACAATAATTATTGTTGAACCACCACGACAAGTATAAGGAGCGATTAAAGTTGGAATTT
>MU223505.1:3785353-3796244 GCA_018584345.1 Thuja plicata
GGCCTTCTTGGCTTTTTAAGTTTTCTTTTTTTTTTGGGCCTTTTTGATTGGGGACGGCTGGAAGTCCCCGGGACGCACGGGGGACGGCTACGGCGTCCCCAGCCGTCCCCGGGACTTCCAGCTGTCCCCAAATTTTTGGGTAGCCGTCCCCAAGTCCCGGGGACGTTCCCAGCTTTTTCTTGAAATTTGGGGACAGCGTGGGGACGTCCCCAAGCTGTCCCCAAGCCCTGGGGACATCCCCGTTCCGGAAACTTGGGGATTTAGGGCGGGGACTCGTCCCCGGGTAACCCTGAAAAAAAGGAAAAAAGAAAAGGATATATATACATATACATATCCATATGCTTTTCTTTTTTCCTTTTTTTCCTTTTGGTTTTTAGTTTTTTATTATTATTTTTTATCTTTTAATTAATTTTCTTTCTTTCTTTTCTTTCTTTTCTTTCTTTTGTCCTTTTCTTTATTTTTATTCTAATCCTCCCCCTTATTTCTATTTAGGTTTTGTTGTCCTTCCTCTCCTTGTTCCTCGTGCCCTCCCTCTCTCTTTTTAGTCTCCCTAATCTGATACATTCTTTCCTCCTCTCCTTTCTAGCTATCATGTTGATGATGGATCATGGACTGTGATCCAAAACGTTGATGGAAAAAAGTGCTACACAGTCAAAATCTAGAAGCCACAAACTACTAATTATTATGGACTGAAAATTTCATGCATCTAATTTTTTTAATCTTTTCAAAAAACTGCGTTCATCTTTTGCATGACTTATGTAATGTGTAAAACCACTTTCAGTGTGCCTATTAATATCCAAGGATTCGAAAAAAGATTCATTATTGTATTTGTGAACGGTTGAGTTCTTAAGAATTTTACCATGCTGGATTTTTTACCTGTAAGGGATTTCCTTGGTGAGATATTGTGTAATGAGTTTTGCTCTGTTACTTCTCTAATTTGCATTAGATTGTATATGCGCTTTTTTTTTAAGAGGGTAATTATATTGATTTTTATTGATTCTAAAGATAATTACATGCTGTTTCTGCTTTCTCCATACGAGTATATCCATCATTTACACAGAACTCTTTCGCTGCTTTTCCTACTCCCCCTAAACAAAACACTAACATACTTCTATTGCCCATTACCACTACGTTACTTAGCCATTACATATCCAGCTTGAAAGCCCCATTCCATTCGCTGTGACATTACAAAAAGCATAACTTTTTGAAGGCATTACTGGTTTCACCCCTATCCATACAGTGTACTGCACTATGTAACTACTAACTGACAATGAAGAACCACTACAAAAGACATTACATAGCCCTGCGATTTCAAAAAGATAATGCCAGGGCCATCAAAACAATCATCAAAAAGGCAAAAAAACAATCCACTTTACCCATCCAACCCAGCAGTCTTCATCTTCTTTCCTTGGGCTGCTCGTTTTGTTCGACGCTTCTGTGGCACTCTTGGTTGATCCTGCACCTCTACCTCATCCAAATTTGCCTCGAACTCTACTTGATGCAGGGCTAGTTTCAACTCCTCCCAGGCAGTGAGAATTTTCATTTTGTACTCATCCTTATCCAGACACCCAGGCCAATGCACAAAAGGTACAACGCCCTCCTCCCTTGCTACTTCCGGCTCTTCAATCCCCTCTGAGATGTCAAAGCCAACACTGGGTATTGCCCACTCAAAGGCCGAGTCAAGCCCAATCAACATGTCTTCCTCCACCAGTGATCTCATCGCCCACTTAATGGTGTCAACATTTTCTGCAAGCTCCAGACCCCAAGCCAGAACTAGTGAGACAATATCCATATTCAGTTGCAAACGATGTTTGGCTTCCATGAAATGTTGACCCGGTAGATCCCATACTGCCACAACCACATCGTCACGCTTACACTTCAGCATTCTTTTCAAATGTTGCAATTTGACAGGGCCAAAAAAGCCTTGTTGCTAGCGGGGTGTAAACAGACTGAAAGTCGCTTCCATTCTTCAACACTTCTTCTGCTACCTTTGCTTAGAACAAAAACAACCTTGAAGATGTTTTCATTTAAATCCATCCGGGGCGCTTTAAACCTGTACACACGAATGTCATTATTCCTTGCAATTAATGTTTGTCAACCTATTTTAAGGGAATGATGCCAATTTGTCATTTCCAATCACCAAAATCATTCCATTTCTGGACACCTCATCCGCCCTCGCATGTGAAGGACAAAACACTATCTCTAAAGGATTGAGGCAATCTTGTCACTCAAACTTCGTACCATCCTGTATCAGCAAAGTACACCATCCGCCACATCATTAAAAGGGCCCTTCAGAAGCTCACATTTAAACCCCTCATTTTTATTGGGTTGCATTACTGACACACACAGATCATCAAAATAACATGCGCCTTATTCTCCCCTGGTGACCCAGAAAACTGCCTTCCAAATATCTTAATTTCATTCATAGAGCCCGACTCCATTCACCTTCTCAGTGGGGTGTTTCTCCCTCTATAGAAGACCACGAAGATCTTCCAGTCTCAATTCATTAAGTGTTTCAAAAGATAGGGCCCATTTTGATAAGGAATCCGGTTCCTTGTTACCTGATCTCTGAACATGACTTACCTTAAAGTCTTCAAACTTATGCAATTCCTCCACAATTGCTAGTATAGAGTTTTGTAAATGCCAAGCTGCTGAAGTTCCATTCATAATAGCCTGCACAATAATTAGGGAGTCACCTTCCAAATGTAGCTTCTTTGTCTTCATCATCTTTCCAATCTTTACAGCTAGCAAGGTCGCATTAGCTTCCGCTGTATTATTCATTCCTTCCATTAATGTTTTTGCTGCAAGAGCCAAAGTGTTTCCAGTCGTGAACAATTACACCTGCACCAGACAGTCCCGGGTTGCCTTTGGCAGCACCATCAAAATTTATTTTGAAACAACCCTCCCGGTCTTTCCCAAATCACTTCCTTAGAGGATTTTGATTCAATCCTTGGCCGGTCTTCCCCAAATCACTTCCTTAGAGGTCGGATATATGGATATACTGGATTCACCCAGTTAGGCCCCTTAAGAGGCCGTCAATGCTTGAGTTTTATGCAATTGATACGAGTTGTCTTTTACCTCTGAAGGTTTTCGTAGGTGAAACATTGTGCAATGTGTTTTTTTGGCTTTCTGCTAATTCTGTAATTTGCAGTAGATTGTATATGCACTACTTTTCAACAGGTTTATTAGGCCCAATTTTTTATTGTGAATGAGCAATAATTGCATCTATGTAAATGAAAATTTTATTTTTCTTAGCTATGTCGTTATTTTATTTTATGTATAATGTGTGTTGGACCATTGGTTATGCAGGTGTAGAAAAAAGGGTTGTAAGGTCCTTTGTTAAAAAGGATTGGAGGTTTGGTCACTACAAACCAGATGGTTTAAAAGATCCTTTGAGTCGCACAGTTAGATTTTTATGGAAGCTTCCGTACGTGGCATTTGAAAAACAATAGAAGCCCTAGAGAAAGTCCTTATAACTGAAAATGTAAATTTTTATAGAACGAAAAACGTACATAAACTTCCCAAGATCCAATGTACAAAAACTATTTATGTACTGCTAATCTATAATTTAGATGTCAAACAAGCTTGTTGCTTGAAACAATATGATATCTCTTCCATATTAAGATTGAATCAAATGTATATAGCAAAGGTGGGTTTTACAAAAAATTATTATTATTTGAACGACATGGATACCCAATGAGAATACATTGATCTGGTAATTGATTTCCTTGTAACTCCATTCCTTCAGGAATTAATTTAGCACTTATTGGTGAGACCAGCTACTAGTTATTTCCTGTCTTCCCTCGTATTTTACTAACCTTTTGCGTGACCGAATGTAATACATTTCCTTTAAAAAAGTGAAGAGAGATATTTTAGTACAATGTTGGGCTCAACTTCAAAACTCTTCTTTTACCATGGTAGGACGATGTGTTTTTTCTAATGTTAAGCAAAGTGACATGGAAAGAACTGTATGCATCTGCAACCTCCTTTTGCACAAGATTCATCAACTAAGTGACAGTTAAGGAAAGTAAGCCATAGTGTAATTAAAATAACTTAACTACTTCTGCCATTATGTTGTTGATCTGGGGGAATGGTCTGTTAATCTTACCACATTTAACATTTAACGCTGCATTTGTTTGGTACCCTCACATTTTGGACATTTAATGCTGCATTTGTTTGATCCCCTCACATTTTGGTGGCCTAAAGCCCTTTTAATGTCTTTCATATGTATGGAAAGATGAATCAAAAGCTTGTTTCAAAGTCAAGAATCTTGGGATCATATATAATTGAACAAAGCGGATACAAGAATGAAAGCCATCAATTGGTATCTGATAGTAGAAACAAACAATAGTTACAAAACTTACAACTCGGCCAGCAAAGGACTGAGAGAATGATTCAAAGAGTTGTTCTATAAATTGATCAATTTTGTTGTGAAAACAAATTGTTATTCAATTCAAATTGTAACCTCGGCTCTTGAATTTGTTGAAGCTGATCTTCATATTCTCCTTGCATAAGACTAGAGAGCTGCGAAAACCAAAAAAAACCACTTGAAGAAAGAAGATAAAATATTTAAGTCCTAAAGAAAGTGTCAGTTGTCTAATGATAGTTTTTTCTAGACTATAGAGCTGCGAAAACCAAAAAAAACCACTTGAAGAAAGATGATAAAATATTTAAGTCCTAAAGAAAGTGTCAGTTGTCTAATGATAGTTTTTGGAAAATACTGCAGAACATCTAATCTTCTATATATACATATAGCCTTCTATATATGCTTTAAAATAACTTGTACAATAGAATCAGCAATAACATTGTATATCAAAATCAAAAATGGTTTTTTTCCATTCAGCTCATCAAGAGAATAGCTGGAAATTTTTTAAACACAGCTACATTGCTTCTTTAACATATGCGTAGTCCCCAAAGATATGTTTTATCCTAGGATGCCGGTTCGGGTTTGGGTTCAAGTTTGAGTACGAAGGATCGGTTCACCGGTACGGCAAAATTTTGAAAAGGGGTTTAGGTTCGGATTTGTTAGTACAAGAACATGTGAAAATTGTGTGTGTGTGTTCGTGTTCAGGTTCAAGTTCGAGTACGACGGATCGGTTTGCCGGTACGGCAAAATTTTGAAAAGGGGTTTGAGTTCGGGTTCGTTAGTACAAAAACATGTTATATATATATATATATATATATATATATATATATATATAATTGTGCTTCACTGAGTGGATGAACGAATATGTGCTCCAATTTCTTTCAGCTGCAGATGAATTAGCATCCTATGAAGACAAGGCAAAGTAAACAATTAAAATAAAAATATTAATCTTATAAAATAAAAATTACTTGCTAGTCATGAAGATAAAGTAAACTAATTTTTTTATAATAAAACTTACTTGTGATATAATTTTGATTGCAAGGGGCTGCAACATTTGGAAACTTTGGCCATGGAGGTACCATCAACTATGAGCATCCTTCCTAAATCGATGACGAAGAGCATCATTACTTAGACCTCTTGCATTCACAAAGTCTATGAACTCGTCCGTAATCACATCTCGCATATCATCATCAGGAAAGAGTCTTTCAAATGTTGTCTTGTACCCATCATACATTTCTACATTTCTATAGGGTGGTAGCCTTCCTGGTTGATCAGTAAATTGGGTGCTATAGTATTTGGGTGTCAATGCATAGGCAAGCAAATGTAGAGGAGTGGTCATTTTGTTCCATTGTTCTACAACAATTGCTTGCAATTGTTTGAAGAAGGTCTCTTGGGGATCTTGCTCTTATCATTTACAATTTTCTTGATCTTCTCAAGCATTGAGTCTATGCCATCATAGATCTATCCAAGGCAAGGCATGTCCATGTCAGTGTACCTAAGAACGCTCATAATGGGCTCAGTGAACTTAATGAGATATTCCACACGTTTCCACCATGAGTCATCCAATATACTTTGCTTTATTTTGGTTGCCTTCTCACTGTTGCTTTGCCTCCATATAGCCCAATTGTTGTTGATTACCATATTGCAAAGTGCCTCTTTCACTTGCACAAGTTGTCTCAAGACGATTACATTTGATGTGAAATGAGTCTCAACAACTTGTAACATAAATTAGAACAAAAAAATACAACTTTTAGATACATACTTTAAAACAAAATACACATTACATAATCAAAATATGAAAATCAGAAATTGTAAGATATTAATTTTTTAAAAATAAATTACTAACTTGAGTTCAAGTTCACTTACCTTCAGTATCTCCAAACGTGAGAACATTCTGAATATTCCCCGAGTCATGTGGTGGTTTGTGACGAACATCTGGATGTCCCCAGCCTCTGCATACACTTCTTTGATCCACCCAATTTTGTTCCCAATCTATTTTAGCATAAGATTGAGTGAATGGACCGCACAAGGTGTCCAAAAGCTATGTTGATATTGTTCTTCAACCAACAAACCAACGGCTCTACAATTATTTGTGTTGTCTTTTATGACTTGGACAACGTTTCTAGCACCCACTTGTTCAATGGTAGAGATGAGAATATTAGCAATAAATGACCCATCTTTTACTTGCCCCTTACAATCCATTGATTTCAAAAATATTGCCTCTTTAGGGGACACCGCCAAGACATTTATCAAAAGAGGATTTCTAGCATCTTTCCACCTATTTGACAATTGATACCCCTGTCTCAATCCATGAATACCTTATGGGCTTCAATTGATCATCAGTCCCCTTGACCTCTTGATCCAACAAGGTGGTTCGTACTCTCTCATAATCGGGGCCCTTATACCCTCTTGGAGCTTCATTGACACTTTTCAACATCTTCTTCCAATATGGAGAACGAACAACACTAAAAGGCAACCCATTTGCATACAAACATCTTGACGCATCAATGTTGGCAATTTCTCAACTCTAATTTTGAAATGCAGTTTCTAGGGGTCCCTTTCTTTTGAGTGTAAGGGGTGCTTCACTTTCAGTATCAAGGCCAGCTGAGGCAGTATAAAAGGGGTGGTCTTCTATCACAACATCTTTAGAGGGGGGTTGCATTCCTTTTGCCTTTTTTTTTAAACTTTTACTGCCAGTGGTTGTAATTGTTCTACTACGTTCTTCTCTCTCTCTCTCTTGATGCCTCATGTTTTGCAATATATTTTAATACTATTGCATTTGGTATAAGTGCACCTTTTTCCAGGGCATTTCTTGAGTCCTCTTCCAGGGTATTGACACAAATGGTCTACCACACGAAAATATGAACTATTCCTTTCTACATCACAACCTCAAAATTTCTAACGGAATGCACCACCTCTTGGAAGGGGTCTTACAATATCAATATACTTCCACAAAGGAGAATCAGAATAGGGTTCTACTCTTTGTTCAATCTTGCCTACTGAGGAAGAGGTAGATATCATTGTATTTCCTTGTCCTATGGCAATAAATTGTATACATATTCAATATAAAAATAAGAGAATGAAAAATTCTAGAAAAAAATTGGTAGATCTAATGGACAATGAAAGAGAAATGAAAAAAAATGCTTAAACAAAAATAAAAAGCAAATGGAACAAGAACTTACCTCTTCCACTCATTGTAAGCTTGCAAAGGTGTAGAAATGAGGCACAAACACTTGAAGAAAGTCCACAAATCAATCTTCCAACTCCTTGCACAACCAAACTCTTTCTCAACCACCTATTTCCTCTTGCGCAAGACAAAATAACCTATTTGCACACTACAAATGAGAATGAGAAGTCAACATAAGCCTTTCAAATCTAGTTTTTAGGGTTGTGGATGTCAAAAATTATAAATTATGCAAAAAAATCATGTAAACTCCATCCGCAGGCCCAAGTTCGGCGAAGTTTGACCGCAGTTCTTTGGTTGGTCCGCCCTGGTCCAAATGGCCTGTTGGCTGGTTCGAACTTGCTCGTTGTGGACCAGACCTTGTCCAAACCCACAGACGGATCGGACCCAGACCACAGATCAGTTCGAACTTGGCCTGGTCCAGCGCCCAGTCTGGGTGAACTGGACTTCTTAGGTTTTATCTTATCAACTTATAGTTAATAAGGACAATTAATAGTTCTAACATATTTCTGGTTTTTAATGAAAGCTTCCGTTGTTCGATGGCAGACTAAAGTTTTCCATGGTTTATGTCCACTAACAGTCCTAATAATCCATTTTGCACTCTCAGTTGAATGCAATGAGACTAAGAAGTTGAGTGCAGTGAGACTAAGAGTACGCAATGAAATCAGCATTACTATATCTTTTTTTTTAAAGACTGCAGGAATCGGGGATAGAATCCTCCATAAACTGCCAGGTAAGTTTTTCAATGTGACCGGTGACGTTGGCACGATACGTCCTCCGATACCATGTGGGCGAGGAGAAAATGACCTTGTGACCTCGTGCTTTATCCCAGGAAACTCTCGTCAATCGAACTAGGCCCCTAGCCCCAGAATTACCATTTCATTCAAAGGAAAAAAAAATGAATTATTTTGTTCAATCTTCATATCTTAACTTTGAAGGGATCTAACAAAATGAATACTATACACATGTAGAAAAGAGAAAAAAAAATATTAGCAATGTGAATCTTGTTTGCTAAGAAAATTTGTTACTATAATTGGTTAACTTATTTTTTTTATTCATTTAAAAACCGTCCTCACATTACTAAAAGAGAGATCTGTAAACCAAAAGGAATTCTCGTGTTTAGTAAATCTCTTCTCGGAATCCATTAAGGAGTGGAACAAGTCAAAAAGTTCAGCCTTATGAGCTAATTCAGAGCCAAAAAAATAATATAGTACAAATTTAGGATGTGTTGGGTGTTGTTTAATTCCTCTTTAGAATTTTTAAGAAATAACATTTTGTTATCAACAAAGTAGGATTTGATACCCACATATTGAGGAATGGATATGCCTTTCGTCTAATTAGCTTTTTGGCATCAACAATAAGCACATATGAAAAAGGAGATAAAGGACATTGTAGCTCAATGGAGGGTAAAATAATTTATTACTAACAAGGTGTGCATTTGCATCTTTGAACAACATTGAAAGTTATTTTGGATCTTAAGAATAAAGCACCAACAAATTCTATCATACTTTATCAAAATCTAGCTTAGCCACTAAAGCATTTTGACATAATTGTTGGGCCCATTTCATAATTTATCCTCTTTTTTGTGTTTATAAGTCGGAAGATAGATCTAACCTTTAGATAGATAAAATGAAAAATTTGTTTAAAATGTTAAATAAATTCGATTGTTTATCTTTTTATATTAATAGCAATTGGATCTATAGGAGAAACAATGGACTAATATATTTTATGTTATGTGGGGTAATGTTTTAGGGCTCCTAAAAAATCTAGTTTCAAATGGATTCTCATACTTCAAAAACTTTCATGCTTTCTAATGTGATGACTCCTGAAACAATTAACATTATGGTGAAAACCCCTCAAAATTTTCTTTTGGTTTGTGTCCATTTTTCTTTTGTACTTTCAAGTTAAAAGTACATTAAAACCCTCAAAAATATTATCGTACAAGGGAGTTGTCTCTCTCAAATGCAAATGAAAGTTGTCAATGTAACAACTGAATGTAGGAGCATCTTGGGATCTTGGCAATCTCGCATTAACCAAAAATATTTTTTCCCTGTTTGATCAGTCTTAGTGTTTCTTTCTACATTCGTTCTGTGTATATGTTCAGGGGATGCGATCCTTACAACATGTTTTTGACATCATGTTTAACTTTCTCCTAGGTTCGCGCGTTATTTGATTACTTCACGCATGAGATCTTGTCAATTTTTGGCAAGATGTCATGTTCTTCATGTTTTTGGTCAGTCTTCGTGTGTTTCAATCTCGCGGAAGTTTTTCCGATCGGCGAAGCTTAATGGCTCATTTCTCGATTATACCACAGTTGTGGTTGACCTACTTGAGGGATCATGATTCATAATTCATTCGTTAGAAGTAGATCTTGATGATTTGGGTTTGACCTATTGTTTGTAATACGCTTTCTTTCTTATTGGGAAATGTGATCTTCTAGGCCGATCTAATGTTTGTGAAGGCTTTATAAGCTTATGGATTTTTTTCCTAAAGGAGCAGAGCTTTCATAAGATTATATTGTTGTATTTGTAACTAAGGATTTGTAAGGGTTTTTTATTTTAATCAGGCATGTATGACTGCATATTGCATATCCATTGTATATGATTATCTGATAATAAAAGAAGGTTGATCTCTCATATCTCTCTGTTGTTTCTATGGTGTGACTCATGCTGCAAGGATTGGATAGATCTCTTTGATTTTCCTTCATCCTTGACTACATCAAGTGGTATCAGAGCAAGGTTTTGCAACCTAGGGTTTTCTTGTCGGGTGGCGGAAGAGAGGATCCAAACTACAGCTGCTCAAGATTGTTAAGATATCTAGGAGGAATGCTAGAGGTGGAGCAAGGAATGCAGATCCATTTGTCTTGGATTTGTTGAGACAAGTTTATGCTAGGTTGGAAGCAGTGAAAACTTCTCAGAGGAGAGGACAACATATAGAAGATGCAAGTGATGAAGAAGGAGATGAACAAAATCACAATGAGACAGGGGAAGGAGAGAAAAATGAGGCACAACTAGAGTTGAATCAAAAAGAGGAGAGGTTCATCAGGGCCTTGACTAATGTAAACAAGAGACCTCATTTCAATCCGCTTGACTATCATGGTAACCTTGATTCAGATGAATTGATAGACTAGATCACATAGATGGACAAGTACTTTAAATTTGAAGAAAGTAGTGAGGAGAAGGTAAAATATGCTTGTACCAAGTTAAAAGTGTGCGTGTGTATTTGGGTACCTGTCAGAATCAACACAAACACTCAATAGGTCATTGCATTAGTATAAATGGTTAGATAAAACATTTAAAAACCACTAATATCGGCCTATTGCCTTCTAACTAGAAAGAGTG
>MU223505.1:3816099-3845680 GCA_018584345.1 Thuja plicata
TATATATATATATATATATATATATATATATATATGTTTATATCGATTAATTGCAGATTGAATAAAATAAGACTTGCATTGTTTGTTGTATATCTTTTTATTTATCAAACAACAAATGAGTATAAATATAGAAGACATAATAATATAGAGGCATGTCTCTTTGAAGAGACATGACTCTATATAATTACGTCTCTTCAATATACAAATTATAACTAATAATATTAA
This sequence comes from Thuja plicata, assembly GCA_018584345.1. NCBI lineage: Eukaryota > Viridiplantae > Streptophyta > Pinopsida > Cupressales > Cupressaceae > Thuja > Thuja plicata. Next base: position 3,816,325 of record MU223505.1, read on the forward strand.
TCGGTATTGTTAACTAATTTACAACCGGTGTCTTTTATAAAACATAACTGATGTCTTATATACTATTGGTGATATTACTAATGTACGATGGTGATGCTCGATCATTATCACCCAATCGGCATTTTAGATTAAGACCGATATCAATCGGTAACCAATAAATATAACTTGGTAAACCGATATCAATCGGTATTATATGGAGTGACCGATATTAGTCGGTTTAACATAAGCATTTAGTATTGTGTTTTAATATTATTATTTGATCAAATATAATATATATTATACATTGTATATGTATATTGATATATATAATAATATTATTATTATTATATATATTAATGTGTATATATAATGTAGAGTTATATTATCTCATATTGTTTTATTTGAATAACAATGTTATCAATTCAATGATGTTTATTTATTTCAATATTATAAAGTGATAATGTTAAATATGTATATTAATATATATAGTAGTATTGATCATTATTATCACATATATATATTAATATATTATTTATTTATTTTCTCATAATATTATGATCATTTTATCTAATCGAAGCTATAAGCATCAACAAATAACCATAAAAAAAATATGGTTTATTCACCAATTTTTTTTACATACATTTGTAGTATGACCCAATTTTCCATAGTTATAACAAGTAGGTTTGTTAGGTTTCTTACCTGAATTACTTGGATCTACCTTCTGAATTTTTTGTGGCTTCTTAGGTTCATATTTAGATGACTCGCCGATTTCAAAAATTCCTTGACCTATGTAACCAAGACCGGTTGTGCCTTTGTGTCTTCTTAGTCTCTTTAGTTGTTCATCAATATTTTGCAAGCTTTCATTGTATTGCTTTAGCTTTTCATTTGCTTCTTTCTCAGTTTTCAATTCCTTCTTCAATTTTTCATTCTCCTCTCTAAGCCTTCCATTTTCACTCAAATTTTGTTGGTTCTCCTCAGTTGTGTCATGAAGGCGCTCATGCATGATAGAATTCTCTTGAGGCATCTTGAAGAATTGTTCATGCCTTTTCCTTTAATGCATCCTCAACAACTTATTGGAAATAATGGAATGGTAACTGAGAGGGGAGCAGTGAATCAGTACCCTCAAAATTTTCACCTTTATCCTTTTGTAATCAATACATTGTATTAACATTCATATCTGCTATTCTATCTTTGTGTATGTAACATGAATTCATAAACTAATAAGCATGTAAAACATTCATAGTAGCATTCATGAAATGTATAGACACATGAGACAAGATTTGGTAATGCAAAAAACCCTTGTTAGAAGGTAAAAACGGCGGTGGGGATGAAACCCACAAAGCTTCACTATCTGCAGAATGGAAGGGGCTAGTTAAGGCTTACAATTTGATCACTTCTGATGATCTACCCTGTTAGGAGTATTATGTGGAGACTAGTTAAGGTCTGCTCTGTTAAGAGCTTTAGCAACACTATTAGTGTGCACTCGGTTAAGAGATTTATATAGGGATTGTTAAATCCACCTTTCTTGAAATGATTTCTTTTTTCTACACTTGTTAGAATGTAAAGAAAAATATTTAGTGACCTGAGTGTATGCAATCTACTATTGCTGAATACAGATCCATTAAAGATTACAAGTATAATGTATCACCTAATGTGATTGATCAATACCTCTATTGCTCGGTAGCCTTGAATCTGGTTCTTTATAACCTAATTCATCTTTTGATGTTCTTGCTTGAAAACCTTAGTCTGATCCATAGATGTGCTCCTTGGCTACTATCATCCTCACATTTTTTTGAAATGAATGATTACACATCTATTTATACAATAGATTGACCTATTTTAGTTTCACATATTACAAAGATAACTCTATGATCAAAGGTTTACAACTTGACCTTGATCTCCTAGTTTGCATGTTTTCAATCAGTTAGACCAATTAAAATAATTATAATTACAATGCTTGTCTCTCAAGAAATGGTTTTAAATCAAATCAAAATGATAAATATAAAACATAAGTGTTTTATCTGACGTGGAAGTCAGATCCACATTTCTTGGGATTTAACTAACTTTCGGTGTCTGATGCTCGGGTTGCTCTGTTGTCAGTCTATCGGTGTTCCTTTGTTGAACTATTCGTCGGGTTCTCTTGCTCTGTCAGGTTCCTCTATTTTTATGCTTTGTAAACTATGTCTGGTTTCTCTTGTGATCTATCTTGTCGAGTTTCTCTTCTCTTAACGCTTTCGGTGACCTTTGTTATATGTACTGAAAGTCTGTCTTTCGGTGATGGTTCAAAAACTATTTTTCCTTTGCATACTAATGGAAAAAATAATGTCTTCACAACTTTCCTGGCATCTTCTGCAATCTTGCTTGCATCTTCAGGTGTTCTTTTTCCTTCAAGGTCTTCACACATCCTAAAAGATTTACTTTCAAGCTCTCTTTTCAGATTCACCACTTCTTCTTTAAGTCTCTTGTTCTTATCCATCATATCTGCAATTGCTTCCTCAGATTCCTCACATAACTTTTCAATAAGTTCTCTCCTTATGGAAAGTGACTTCTTCAGCTTTTCCTAGAGCTCATTGATCATCTTGTTTGCATTCTCAATTTGTATCTCATACCCGTAACTCTCCATGATTGTGGATCTTTTCCTCAAGTTGTTAGGCTTTTCACCAAGAGGACCAGCGCTCTTATAAAAATTGTTATAATTCTTAGGTATTGAGAGGGGGGAATTAGTACAAACAAGTAATGAAAAAATTCAACCACTAATCTGAATAACTGCAATATTAATTTCCAAACCACAAAGCATATAACCGAAGTAAGAAAATAAAAGAAAACAATATCAAGCATCCAAAAAATCATCACATGACACAAATATTTTTGTCATGAAAACCCTTGGTTAGAGGGATAAAACTACGGTGGGGATGACACCCACATGCTCACTACTGCAGTAAATGAGTTTTCCATGTTAGGAGATACAATTACCTTTTTTGAGGGTTCACCTGGTTAGGAGTTATTAGTACATTGTTGGAAGTACAATTATATCTGTTAAGATCTACCTTGCAAGAGGATTTCAAAACCCTATCTAAGAGTTTACACAGTTAAGGGATTTACAAATAGGAACATGTTAGAGTTCGCCATGCCAAGGGATTTTCTTGTTGCAACTGCTAGGGAAAAAAAAGATGAATGATTTAGATGTAGCACTTGTTTCATGTCAGATCCAATCTATTCTCTGCACTTTGTAACTTCTCACAGCTCTGTCTCTATCAGATCTCTGATCACAACCTTAAATAACACTGATTGAAATCACAAAACCCTTATAATCGCAATGCTAAGAACATCAATCATTTTCATTATGATAAGATCCAATTGTATACACAACTTGCACCGCCATCATATAGACCAAAAATGATATTCAAATACTTTTTCGCGTAAGCACCATGCACCAAAATGAAAATCTTGATGTAAAACAAGTTTTACCATGACCACATCGGCCCAAAACAAGATTTGTAATTTATATCTCCAAGGTAGTCAAACATTTTTTCACTTCTCCAATGCATCACCCTAAATCCACATCATACGATTGCATTGATCCCAAAATGTCAATTCATCATTTCCATAACCTCTATTCCACGTCTTCCATCATCATATCACCAAATATCATCACACTTACTATACCACTCACCGATTTGGGATCTACCAACTATTGCTCAAGAACACAAGTGTTCTTACTTGTCTCAATGTTTGTGGCATAAAAAATTCTCTTATCGATCAACCAAATGAGTTGAGGTGGAACCACACTAAAATCTGAACAAGTTGATGTTGTACCTAGGACCGCTTCTCATGATTCCACTTCTACCAAGATCTTCACCAAAGTGTTGTCCTCACTATCTACCGATCTTCTGGACTTAGCCAATTTTTGACATTATCGATCACGAATCCTTCTTATCGATTGTGTCTTCACTTCACCGATTATATTACTTGACTGTTCTGACTTAGTTTCCATCAATGACAACCAAACAAGTAATTCCCTATGAGTGCACCCAAAATTCATCATAATGCCATCAATTATGCCTATGGATGTATTTCATATCTATTTGGGTAGATCATGGCAATATGATAGGCAAGCTATACATGATGGTAGAAAGAATGTATACACCATTGTTGTTAATGGATTCTTTCTACACCATTGTTGTTAATGGAATGAAATTTTTGTTTGCCTTTAGAAGAACCCCTTAAGATTAAAGTGTGTACTAGTGTCAGGATTTGTTTAGTGGATGGAAGAAAGTTCTTAGGTGGCATGAGGCATGATAGTGTGTGTTTCTCTTTAGTACCTAAGAAGTATATGGAGATTGTATCAAGAGAAAAATTCCTAAAAGAAATCACTAGATTGTTGAATGAGTATGTTGCCATCATATCAGATAATTTCCCTGATGGATTACCACTTGTGAGGAGTATTAGTAATTGTATGAATTTTATATGGAGAGCTATTTTTCCTGAAAAAGAAACACAGTATGACACCTAAGAGAATGAAGAACTCAATAAGCAAGTGCAAAAATTTTTGTAGCGAGGATTGATCAAAGAAATTCTGAGTCTGTGTACAGTGCCTAAAGTGTTAGGACCTAAGAAAGATCGACAATGGAGGATGTGTACTGATTCTAGAGTCATCAATGAATCACAATTAAGTATTTGTTTTCTTTGCCAAGGATGGATGATCTAATGGATTGTTTGAGTGGAGCTAGATATTTCACCAAGTTATATTTGAAGAGTGGATATTATCATATTAGATTCAGAGAAGGCGATGAGTGGAAGACTACATTCAAGACACATGAAGGATTGTATGAATGGTTGGTAATGCCTTTTGGATTGTCTAATGCACCTAGTACTTTGATGAGTTTAATGAATGAAGTTTTGAAAAAAATATTAGGTAAGTTTTTCATTGTGTATTTGGATGATATTTTGATTTTTAGTAAGAGAAAAGAGGAGAATTTGATGTCTGTTAGACAAGTATTGCAGAGGTTAAGAGAAGAGAAGTTGCTAATCAACATCAAGAAGTGTAGTTTCATGAAGGATGAATTAGTATACTTAGGATTTATAATATTTGCTAAAGGAATGAAGATGGATCCTAAGAAAGTGAAATAAATTGTTGAGTGGCTTACACCGAAGAGTGTGTAAGAGGTAAGATCATTCCATGGGTTGGCTAGCTTTTATCGAAAGTTCATTAGAAAATTTAGGTTAATCAGTGGACCGATGACTGAAACTATGAGAGAAGATAGGAAGGAATTCAAATGGACACATGGAGCACAAATAAGTTTTGAATTGTTGAAGCAGAAGGTGATAGAGAAACTTGTGTTAGATTTAACTGATTTCAACAAGGTATTTCAAGTAGATTGTGATGCTAGTGGGAATGCAATTGGACCTGTCTTAAGTCAAGAAGGGAGACCTATTGCATACTTCATTGAAAATTTGAATGATCTTAAAACAAGGTATTTATTGTATGATCAAGATTTTTATGCTATAATTCAAGCCTCTAAGAAATGAAGACATTATTTGTTGCCTAGGGATATTGTATTATATATTGATCATCAAGCATTGAAGTATTTGAGTAGCCAAGGTAAGTTAAATTAGAGACACATGAGATGGTTTGAGGTCATACAAAGTTATACATTTGTGTTGAAACATAAGAGTGATGTGTTAAATAGATTTGTTGATTCCTTAATTAGGAGAATAGCTTTGCTAACTAAAATGAAGATTACAGTGTTGGGACTCTCAAATTCTTGAGATAACCATGTTGAATTTTGTAAGGCCTAGATTTCATCTTTGTGCACTATTTGGAGAGGGCCTATTTTGACACTGATATTTACAGTGAGGCATGATGAAGATTCCCAACACCGAGTTTGTTGATTTGATTGTTTTTTAAATGTCGAGCATCCATTGATCGTGATCCACATTTTTTTTCCAAGCCATGGAATGCACAGGGTTGTGGCAATCTGGTCACGTGTAAACAGGTTAAGTGATGTCACAGTTGGGATATGTCCCACATTGGCCGGGTTGATGGGTAACTTGGTATTTTTATACATCACCCCATACATAAGAAGTGCCAAAAAGACCGACACTTTTTGGAAAGAGTTTCATGAGCGCAGGGGTATGTGGACATGAGAACTTGCAATATTTTATGGGCCCGAGGTAACTAGATGATCATGTGGCATATGAAGGTGGTCCTCAACTCATGAGATAGGTTGATGGTTAGTCGCTAGGTCGCAGCGGCTTGTTGAGGTCAGTGATCAAAGTCGAGTGTTGGACACTGCACTGGTCTCTAGCTCGTGGCGGTCAAGAAAGATAGCAAAAGGTCATGGCGAGTGGGTGAGTAGTGTTTGTCTCTAGTTCACGGAGGTCAAGAAAGATAACATAAAAGGTTGGAGAGTTAGCGAGAAATTTCCACATGTCTAGGGCTTGCCGTTATGGATCCTTCGAACACTTTAGTCATCAAAGGTGCTTTCCCCTAGTTGTTCGATAATCTATTTTACTTGATGCTAGGGCAAGTGGGTCCCAACATTTGTATTGATTTTGAGTAACTTGTGCACTGTATCCTATTGGATGAGTTACTCAACTCAAAATTTTATTCGATGCTATACAAGTGGGTCCCAGTGGTCGATCTACCTTTTGAATAACTTGAGGCCTCATCCTAGGAGTTTATGTCTTGTCCAATGACTATTTTTACTCGATGTATATGGATCACAAGTTGTTTCCATGTGTCATGGTTCATCATAGGCTAAATAAAGGTGGTGATAGGTGCTGACATGCTATGTATGGTGACTTTTTATTGGTTGGTGCTTGGGCCCATTTTCCATGTGGAAGATAAGGGTTAAATTTATTTCTTTTTGGTTGGCTTGCGAGATCAAAGAGAATATTATTCTCAAGCTAGAGAATAGGCAAGTGACTGCCACCTGTCCAAAATGATAAATGTTACGGTCGCCATCTCACGATGCTTTGGGATTCATGTGTTTCTAACCGACAAGTTGGAGATGAGGTAGCGGCAATGATGAAAAATGTTGGTCGCGAGATCTCAATTTATGATGTGGTTAGTTGTTTCTTCTGGAGAGCTATCAATTGGGTGCCACATTTCTCAAAGTGTTATGGTTAAACGGCTTGTCTCTTGATTGCGAGCTATTATAGGGAATTGTCATTTGGGTCGATAGCTAGCAACTCAACACCACATGTCCAAGTGTTTTTGTTGTGACTGTTCCAAGGAAGAAGTGAGATGTTTCCATGGGTCTAAATCCAATGAGTGTTTGATGGGTTGTAGACAAGTGGCAATAGATAATTGGCTGGATTTGTTAAGATAAATCCACTATCTTTCTGTGAGCACTAGGTCATTGGAGAAAGGAGAGGATGGAGTCAAATGCTGATCAAATCTTTTGGAAAGGTATAGCATCAAATAATATTGGAATCAAATGTAGATTATATCTTTTGAGTAGGACCAGATAGTGTTAATGACGAGTTGATGGATAAAGCGTGGTACACAGGAAAAAGTTTCAATTTCATATCTAATCTTGTTTTCCTGTGTTTCTACTTTCTATTGGCTCTCCTCAATTTCTTAGTTCGTGGCGCTCTTCCCAAGTTTTTATTGTTGAGAAGTAAGTTAGTTTTTTCCCTAAAGTGATATGTAGCTTGTTGCAATCCTTGTTCTATAAAAGGATTTTTAAGATCACTTAGGAGGAATCCCAGTTTTTGAAGTTTGAAACAAAATTCCAATCTTTAGGGTTCCACTAGTAAGATTAGCTGAGAATGAGTAGCATTGTAATTTATTTTCGTAGAGAAATTTAGATGAATTTGTGTTAAGTCTTTTGCAAGTTTTGAGTCTGTAGGTTGTATTGATATTGTATGATAGAGATAGCAGGAGTTTTGTTGAAATATAATTCTGATTCAGATCACTCTAGTGTGTAAAATTAGTCACATTTTAAATGGAATAAAACAAAGAATTATTCTCATTTAGTGTCTTGTTGTGAGACATGCAATTCTCTCTCATGCTTTGATCTAAGGGGTTAATTAAATGCTTGATAGAAGTTGCAGATTTTGTGGGGTTGTGCAAGGATTTTGATAAGTAGGCTAGTTAGGATTATTGTTGAAGAATATTGTAAGGCAATATTCTTAGATCATATGTTATAAATGAAGCTCTGTTATAGGATAGTAATATTCCTAATGACTCAAATACGCAATGGGACAAGCCACTAATCCTATCTGTTATGGATTTTACAATTCTATTATTGTTTCAGAATCATGTTATTTCTTGCTACAACAAATGATTAAATCACAAATATCTTTACTTTTGTTGTATGTTGTTCAGTTGTTTCATCTCATGCTCCATAACAATTGAGGATCAATAATTAGTTAGCCCCTACTTAGTATTCTCTTATTATTGTTGAGCCTTTCATGAGATTTTTGCTTGTATTAATGTCAGTCATGGATTTATTGTGTGTATTTGAGGGCATTAAAGGTCTATCTACCTTGGTTTTGTAGACCTAAAGTGCAGAGGGAACTAATATGTCTTTCAGTTGGTCCACTCCTCTTAGGAAGTTTAATAATTGGAGTTGGATTCTCTATAGAATTTATTGAAGAGTGTACTGGTAGCTTTTATAAGTGTAAACCCTTTTCAGGAACCAACAAAATCTATTGTATGAGGATGATCCAAACTTCACCGAACCTTGGAAAGCTTGCAGAGAACCTATTGTTGTAGATGGAAGTAAGTGGTTAGATTATTTTATTCAAGATGAAATGTTATTCATAGGTAGTCAGTTGTGTATACCCAAAATTTCCTATGAGAGATAATATTATTAAGGAAAAACATAGTGGAGGATTGGTCGGGCATTTTGGTATTGATAAGATAGTAGCTTTCATAAGTGAGAACTACTTTTGGCCGCAAGTCTAGAAGGATGTGCAAAATTTTGTTTAGGGTTGTTAAGTGTGTCAAGTTGCAAAAGGTAGTCATCAGAATGTTGGATTGTATACACCTTTGATAGTACCAATAAGACCTTGGGAGGAAGTCAATATGGTTTTTGTACTTGGTTTTCCAAAGACACAAAGAGGCTATGATTCATTTTTTGTAGTTTTAGACAGATTTTCTAAAATGACACATTTTATTCCTTGTAAGAAGACTAAAGATGCAGTGCATGTTGCTGATCTATTTTTCAAAGAGATTGTGAGATTACATGGATTACCTAAAATAATTGTTTCAGATAGTGATAGTAGGTTTGTTGGTTATTTTAGAGATCACGTTGGGAGAAGATGAAGGATAATTTGAAGTATAGTTCTAATTTTCATCCATAGACCGATGGACAAACAGAGGTTGTGAACATGAGTTTAGGGAATTTATTGAGATGTTTAGTTGGAGACAAGCCATGAAATTGGGATTTAGTTTTTCCTCAATAAGAGTTTGAATATAAAAGTTCAGTAAATAGGAGCACAAGGAAGACACTATTTGAGATAGTTATTGGTTTTAATCCTAAAGGAGTAGAAGAATTGAGGGATATCAGTCATGGTGTTAAGAATAGTGTTGGAGGCAAATAATTTGCTGAGATTATGAAGTCATTCCATGAAGGAGTTAGACAACATTTGGAGAAAATGAACCAAGCCTATAAGAGGAGAGGATACATGAAACAAAGAGAGAAGGAATTTCATATAGGAGATGAAGTTATGGTATAATTATAGAATAGTATATTTCCTGTTAGTACTTAAAACAAGATGAGGATGAAGAAATTTGGTCCCTGTAAGATCTTGAGGATATTTGGTTTGGGGAATTCATATGAAGTGGAGTTACTAGAAGACATGGATATATCACCTATCTTAAATGTTGCAGATTTGTATGAGTATCATGAATCAAATTTCAATAGAAGTGATGGATCGGATGTTGAGAAACAATATCCTAAGAAGTAGATGGTGCAGATAGAAAAGGTTTTGGATAATATGTCGGTAGAAATACAAGAGGTAAGAAGTATATGGAGTATATTGTCAAATCGAAAGACAAACCAATAGAATATTATTCATGGATTTCTCATGCTAAGGTTGACCATTTTGGTTTTCCTTTGGCCACAATAAAGTGAGAGGCTCACTTTTCAAATAACGCCATGTTTCTGATGTAGGAGCATCTTGGGGTCTTGGCAATCTTGCATCAACCAATTTTTTTTCCTTCTTTCATGTTTGATAAGTCTTGGTGTTTCTTTCTATTTTTGTTCTTTGTATATGTTCAGGGATTGTGATCATTACAATATTTTTTTTGACATCATGTTGAACCTTCTCCTAGGTTGGTGCATCATTTGGTTACTTCATGCATGAGATCTTGCAGATTCTTGGCGATATTGTCATGCTCTTCATGTTTCCGACCAGTCTTCGTGTTTTCTAATCCCATGAAGGTTTTCCCAATCGAAGAAGCTTAATGGATCATTTATCGATGATACTAATTTGTGGCTGACCTACTTGAGGGATCGTGATTCATATTTCATTCATTGGAAGTAGATCCTGATGATTTGGGTCGTGACCTATTGTTTGTAATATGTTTTATTTCTTATTGGGAAATGTGATCTTCTAGGATGACCTAATTTTTGCGAAGGCTTTATAAGCTTATGGATTTATTCCTAAAGGGGTAGAGCTTTCATAAGATTATCTTTCTATATCTATAGCTAAGAATTTTGTATAGGTTTATGATTGTAATCAGGTTTTTATGCCTGACATGCATGACTGTATGTTGTAGATCTGTTGGATATGGTTATCTGATAATAAAAGAAGGTTGATCTCTCATATCTCTTTGTTGTTGCTTGTTGTTTCTATGGTGTTACTCATGCTACAAGGATTGGAAAGATCTCATTTCTCGATGATACTACATTTTTGGCCGACCTACTTGAGGGATAGTGATTCATATTTCATTCATTGGAATTAGATCCTGATGATTTGGGTCCTGACCTATTGTTCGTAATATGTTTTCTTTCTTATTGGGTAATGTAATCTTCTAGGATGACCTAATTTTTGTGAAGGATTTATAAGCTTATGGATTTGTTCCTAAAGTGGCAGATCTTTCATAAGATTGTCTTTCTATAGCTGTAGCTAATAATTTTGTAAGGGTTCCTGATTGTAATCAGGTTTGTATGTCTGGCATGCATGACTGCATGTTGCAGATATGTTGTATATGGTTATCTGATAATAAAAGTAGGTTGATCTCTCATATATCTTTGTTATTTATTTTTGATTCTATGGTGTGACTCATGCTACAAGGATTGGAAAGATCTCTTTGAGTTTCCTTCATCCTTGACTGTATCACAACTTATTCAATTGTTGGAAAATGTGTCACTACCCATTAGGTGAGTCACATTTCAAAATATGAAAACAAATTTGTTTCCCATTAAAATCTCACACTTTAAAAAAAAAATAAGTGGCTACTTTAGTGGGCCTAGAGAAATTCATTCCTAAGCCCTAAAATAATGATTCTTTGATTAATTGATGGTTCAATTATTTATCTAAATGCGTCAAAAACCTTCAATATTTTAGCAGAAATATAAGGAAGGAAAAATCTCTTCAAAATAAGTTAGAGTATGCTAAGAAATAACTTGGTATTGATCCTTAACATAATACTTTTATACAAGCCTCCCTGCTTCTTTTTCACAAACTTAACATCTATAGAGGGCAAGGTACAAGAGAAAGGGTCAAAATCCAATGGATTAAGGAAGAAAATAGAGTTTCAAAATACTTCGTTAATAATTTGAATGATAAACGTAAGAGATAAAATATGCTCTATGATTAATGATTAGGATTTACTTCACACTATTCCCATGAAAATAACCTCTCTTTCAAATTTTACATAGAAATGTTTTCAAAGAATATAACAATCGATGTAGCATGTGAGAAATTCTTCAAGATGTATTATAAAAGGTTGTATGCCTAATAAAATGGATCCTAGTGATAATATTTTAGAGTAAATTTACTACTCACTAAAGAATATGAGAGGCATATCTTTTTTATACATCACAAGAAAATTTAATACTTTAATGTACTTCTTGTTGAATTTACCAAATCATGTGGCCATACTTTAGAGTAAATTTACTACTCACTGAAGAATACAAGAGGGATTTTTTTTAATACGTTATGAGAAAAATTTATGCTTTGATGTACTTCTTGTTGAATTTACCAAATCATGTTGCAATAAAATCCAAATAATTTGGACTTTCTTTATTTAGAACCCTTGACAAAAACTAGAATTGAGTATTAACAAGGATTTGATTGATCTTTTTCCTAGAGAAAAATTATAGCCAAAGAACTAGCCATTCAAACTAAAACTAATTTTAAGGAGTTAGTAAGACCAAAATAAATTGGATTCCTTGGAGGCAAGTGCATCCTTGATAATATAATCTTACCTTGGGAAACATGTGAGTTGGTTAATAGTCAAGTAAATATGTTTTGTCAAGCTCGATTTGATTAATCCTTTAACATAATATGTTGAAGTATCATTAAAATGATGCAATAGTCAAATTGTGAATTTGGACAATAATCAAGTAAACTTTAATCTTATCTTGGGAAACATGTGAATTGGGTCAATATTCAAGTAAATACTTTGCAAGTCAAGCTTAATTTGATTAATTATCATTAAAGTGATGCAACAATCAACATATGAATTTGATCAATAGTCAAGTAAATATGATTTCAAGACAAGATTGATTTGATTAATCTTTTAATATAATATGTTGAAGTCTTATGATTAAAATGATGTAATGAATGGGTTTTAGACTACAAGTTCGTCCCATGTTCAAATTGTTAGAATTATATGATGTGCCCAATGACTGAGAGGGGGGGGGGGGGGGGAATCAGGAATCAATAAAATTTAATCCTTNGGGGGGGGGGGGGGTGAATCAGGAATCAATAAAATTTAATCCTTTTAGTCCACAATTAGATTAGCTTATTTGTTTGCATGCATATAACTTGAAAGTAAAGAATCAAATACAACACATAACACAATATTTGGTTACCCATAAACCTTCCAAAAGAAAGTAAAACTGGGGTGGGGATGATACCCACAAGATTTAGTACTACAATATAAATTTAGCCTGTTAGAGCTTACAATGACCACTTCTAATGGTCTACCCTATTAGGAGCATAGAAAGGACTGTTAGGTCCACCTTGTTAAAGGAATTTGTGCAATACAATGAGTAATACAACTCTGTTAAGAGATTTAGAGAAAGGAATATTAGGTCCACCTTGTTAAAGGATTTTGTTGATCCACCTGTGAGAATGAACCAGTTCATGATCTGCTCTATGCAACTGTGATTGTTGAATAAGATCCTTTGAAGTATAACTGATCACCTGAATGTGATAGATAAGTCTCTGGTGTCCTAAATACTTCTTCACTTAACTCATACTGTCATTCGCATAATCATTTCATCTTCTGATTATACATTCATACTATATATAGATATTCTTCTCTCTAATTGGATAAACAAACTATCTTACATATATATCTTTATCCAACAAATAACTTTGTAAGTTGGCTTGCAATAAAAAAATATATATTCAACAATATATGCAAAGTCGGCTTCAAACTGTCACTCGGGTCCAAAAGACTACTTGGGTGATAAACTATCACTCGAGCGATACTGAACACTCAGGTGACACTGTATACTCGGGTAACATTGTGTACTCGGGTAACATTGAATGACTAAGTGTTTTCACACTAATTGACAATATGTCTTGCCATAAGGTCTAAAATCTTCCCCTTTGGCATTAGTGACAAAAACACTTATCATTAAACTATGTATTTGATATGTCAAAACTCCCCCTTACAAATTGCTTAGGTTTTGACCCTTGCTCTGCTACTCGGGTCTAACTGACTCTGTTTTTTGTATTTTTCAAAATTGTTATTGTAACATATATGTTCTACATTATTCTCTATACATGTGATATTTACAAAGACATCTACCTCTTATACAATGATATTTCCCCCTTGTTTTTGACGGGAATGCCAAAAAGGAATGTCATCTACATGGTTATCCTGAAGTAGGATAGAAAATCACTATGTACCTTTAAAATTTGAGACAGAGTGTTGTCCCAATTATCATGTAGCACCTTCAAGATGTGCAATTCAACTTGCAGTTCTGCAGATAGATCTATCATCAGCTCGACAATTGAGAAGTTGTTTTTATGGATGAGAGTTTTAGCATGTGTTATAGATTTCTGCATTCCATCCATATGTGGTAGAAGTTGGCTCTAGATGGTTGTAAGAGATTCTTTGATTCTTGTGCTCTTCTCTCAACACTTTAGCCTGTAAATCAGTAAGATATTTTACTTTCTTGAAGTGAGCAGAACTGGTGCTTGGGTCAATTGCTAATTGCCTTGCACTTTCCTTCATGTCAGCATCTATCTTTACAATCTTATTCTTGATTTCCATGGTAAATTTGGAGGAGTCACTCAATTTTACAAATAATTCTACCACATTTTTCATAGTGGTTTCTAGAGTGCTGATAATCTGTGTAAGCTACACTTGGTCAATTGCAATCTTCTTTGCAATGCTCTCTAGAACCTTGTTCTCGAATTTCTTCTCTTCCTTCTAAAGTAACTTATCCTGACCATTCATGTCTGTGTTGAACTTGTGGACAATGTCAACAAGTTGGTCCATTATTGAGTCACTTTCATTGACTTCAATCTGCAAAGCATCTACAAATATGCGTTTTACATCTTCAAGTACTTTGTTTCTTTGTCTTTCCTTTCTGAGTTTCTTCTATGAGGCCCTCTTCTTCCATAGTTCTCCCAAGATATCCTTTTTTTTTACAGATAGGTTGGATAGATCCCAATTAGGAATCACAATCTCTTTATCCAAATCTATCTCATCAGTTATTTCTACCTTTGATTTAGGACTTGGTGAAGGAACAATTTCCTTACCTTTATCTTCCTTATCCTTAGTATCAGTATTCAATCCAATTAGGTCATTGACCTTTATATTAACACTTGTTGGATCAATACTAAAGTAGAAATTTCTACCTTGCCTTTCATTGACTCAGATTTGCATGTCTCAGTAGTAAGAGGAGCCTATTGCTCGGGTTTTGTCTATTCTGATGTAGATTCTACAACTTTTTCTTTTATGGGAGTCACTATACTGTGTATTGGAGATTGGCATAGTGATTCCATTACCTCAATTGCAATCTACTCTACTTTGGACTCTTCAATAGTCTATACCTCAGGTAGAGGGTCATCATTTCCTTGTGCTGAAGGGTCTATACTCGGTACTTCTTCCTTCACATTGCTTTTTGCAATCCCAAATATTGATTTCCACACTAATGTGGCACGCTGAGATACTTCTTCTATATTTTTGTTCAATATTTGAAATGCCCTAAATTTGGGGGTGTGATTATTCTCATATTTTCTTAAGGCCTCTTTCACTTCTTTGCCTTTTATTGTAGGCATGACCTGCTTCAATGTCTCTTCCCTTATATCCCTTTCAATTTGTACTACATTCTTCCAGGGAATAGAGACTGCCTCAAATAAGTCTTCTATCATATAACTCTTCAACTCGGAAGGGTCATATTTCCACTTTTCCATCTTCTCCACCACTGTTTGCTCAATTTTCTTCTTCTCTTCTTCAGTCCTAGAAGCATACTTCAGCGATTTCAAAGAACTCATGGCTCTTCCTTCTTTAAGGTCTTTGATCTTTTGATCAAATGTGGGTGTGGGTTTTATGAAGACCATAGTTTATTCTTCATCTTCATCCTCTTCATCACTTAATATAAGCTTTCTCCTAGATCTTCTCAGGGTTACAACAGGAGTAGTGCCTTTTTCTTTTTTCTGTTTAGTGTTATCTTCCTCTTCTTCTGTGGAGGATTAACATCAATTTCTTCCTTGTCAGATTCAATTCCCTCAATCTCCTCTGTTTTAACTATTTCCTCTTTGCTCTTAGATATTGAAGGAGATTCAGAGGTCTTTCCATACTTCTTCTTGAATGTATCAAGTCTCTTTCTTCCTCTCTTCAATATCTTAGGAATCTCAATTTCCAAAGATATTATGCTCTTAGCTTCCTCATAGGTTCCAAAGTAGGGTGCCTTTGGATTGATAGGTTCATTCACAAGATCCTCTATGATATCTTTAGTGTCCTCTTTATTAACTTCATATGGAAAGGGTTGTACCCATGCAACCCTAGGCTTTACTGCTTGTATATACACTTTGTCACAATCAACTAGAAAACAAATTTATTCTTTGTACTTCTCAACTATTTGTTTGGGAATCCTATATCTACTCTCATTTTCTGTTTAAAAATTTCAAAGTATCCATCCATGATACTATCAAAATTATCTCCCATCTCAGCTATGAAATCATTAATTTGATGAATGATTGGTCTATCTTTTTTCCATACTACTGTTCCTTTGGAGGGAAAGAACTTCTCAACATAAAATAGTATGCAGATTAGAAGAGAACCAAACTTACATGAGTTGGTTTTTGATACTCGGATTCTCTCCATGTTCTTTCTCAACTGAGTGAGTTGAAATTTTTCTAGGTCAAATACTAGATTTTTCTTGACAACTTTGTAGGCTAGGTTTAACATCTTCGCATGCAACACTGTTGGGTCTGCTTGATCTGTAAATATTGTGTGTTATCACATGAATGCAAAATTTCATCTCCATGTCTATTACTCCATTGAGTCTCATGCCTCTACCATCCCACTCGGCAAGAGTTAACTCTGCTAGTTCATCCCTGTTTAGGGTTTTGGTAGCTTTTGGCTTGTCTAGCATAGGGAACCCGATAACACGGTGAATTATCTACTTGGTGATCTTCACAAGATGATCCAGCCATAGTTGCATGTTGTGAACACGACTAAGAACACATCTCATCCACTTTGTCTGGAAGTCCCTCAACATATGCATGATATGTGTCAAACCCTTGGTTTCGAGGTATTTATACTCGGGCTTCAGTTTCCTGTCTGTACATAACTTTTGATATGTTCAATTCATCTCACTGGTTGCAAGCTCCTATATGTTGCAGTGATAGAATTTGTGAATGTTATTGACCAGTAACACTCTCAGAGGGATTAGGGAATGAGATCACATTGGGTCTATTTCCTCTATAACTACCGAATGAAGCTTGAATAGGGGAGGATCACAAATTGTATTCCTTACTAGGATCTCCGAACCTTTCTTGACCTTGCTGCTGGAAGTGGATGTCATATTGCTCGAATGAAATAATCAAACTCCACTTTCAATCATGAATTCACACAGAATTGCTAAAGCTCTGAATTGATTAGTAAACTGAAATATTTGTAAACAATACTCTTCACAATCCTTCATATATAAGATTTTTTCAACTGTTAGGGTATTTCATCAAATGCTCTATACATAGTAGCTAGAATGACTCGGGTATTTCTCCAAGATTCACTTGGAATCTTGGGTGAAACTAACTTTCCAGTTATCAACACTTCCCAACTCAGCTCGGGTGAGCTAGAGTGACTCGGGTGTAATCAACATTTTGACTCGGGTTGAACTACAATATGTCCTCATGCATCAATATGTGGATATGGACTGTATTGCTTTCCTAGAACTGATGTAGGATGGCTTGTTTTGCACAGTTCCAGTTATCTCCTTGCTTTCTTATTCTGTAATGATAGATCCACCCATCTCACTATTTAGAGTGTCATTAGATCCTTCATTGCTTTGATCTGAATTTTCTGAGGATTTCCTTACCCATTGCTTGCTCATCTGAGCTCTGATTTCTGAGACTTTGGTTTTACCATTTTTAAAACCAGTATCAACCTTTTTTTTGTTCATACAGTTCTTGCTTAGATGACTGAGTTGTTTACATACATAGCATCTCTTAGTAGGATCTCTTTTTCTGAAGTGAGTCTTCACACAATTTGCACCAATGTGTCCATATTCACCAGAGTGACAAAATCTGTACCAGGTGTTGTAATCCCAACCAAAAATTGCCTTGGCTAATTGTTCAGCAGGATTCCAATTCTTAGTTTTGCACTCGGAAGATTTATGACCTTGTTTGTTGCATTTGTAGCATTTCCTTTCAAACTTAGGTTTCTCTTTGCATTCACTTTCTCTGTAGAATTTACCATTAAATTTTGACCTTCCATTGCTCCAACATTTATTTGATGTATGCCCTATCTTGCCACAGTGATTGTATTTAGGTCTGTTGTTCCTCTGAGCTCCTTGTGAGGATTCACCTTGTTCAGTATATCCTAATCTAGTCTGTCCATGATTTCTCAGTTCTGTTGCCTGATCTATGCTAGTTTGTGAATTCACCATACTTTCATTTGTTTGCTTTTCAGTATTGAGATCATTCTACAGTCTTTCATTTTTTTTTCCTAGTTTGACAACATTTTGTGTTGCATTGTTGAGTTGACTTACCAAATCAGCTTGCTGAAGTGATAAGTGTTAGATTTCATTTTCTTTTTCCTCTAATCTTGTACTCAGCAGTCATTTATCTTCTTTTGCTATATTTTTGTCATCTTCTCCTTTGTTCTTTAGTTCCATGACTTCACACATTCTGATTGAGTGAACTTCCTGTTCTCTTTTTAACTTTCTGACTTCTTCATGTAAATTGAGATTCTTTGCAAGCAAGTCTTCAATAGTTGCATCAGCTTCTTTTGAGCTCTTGTCTTTGCAAAGTTCTTCAATTCTTTCTTCTATATAGTTCTTGTCATTCAGCTGTACTGCTAGTTATTTTCTTCTCTTTAGGGAAAGAGAGAGCTACTCCCTAAGTATTTTGATATGATCCATGGCCACTTTAAGATCTATCTTTTCATTCTCAATGGCTTTCTTCAGTCTGTATGTTTCCATATCCTCTAATCTTTTCTCAAGCTGTAAAATTTATGATAAGAGAACCACTGCTCTAATACCAATTGTTGGAATTATATGATGTTCCCAATGACTAAGAGGGGTGGGGGGGTGAATTAGGAATCAATAAAACTTAATCCTTTTAGTCCACAATTAGATTAGCTTATTTGTTTGCATGCATATAACTTGAAAGTAAAGAATCAGATACAACACATAACACAATATTTGGTTATCCAGAAACCTTCCAAAAGAAATTAAAACTGGGGTGGGGATGATACCCACAATATCAGTACTGCAGTATAAATTTAGCCTGTTAGAGCTTAAAATGACCACTTCTAATGGTCTGCCTTGTTAGGAGCATAGAAAGGACTGTTAGGTCCACCTTGTTAAAGGATTTTGTACAATACAATGAGTAATGCAACTCTGTTAAGATATTTAGAGAAAGGACTATTAGGTCCACCTTGTTAAAGGATTTTTTTGATCCACCTGTGAGAATGAACCAGTTGATGATCTTCTCTGTGCAACTATGATTTTTTAATAAGATCCTTTGAAGTATAAGTCTCTGTTGTCCTGAATACTTCTTCACTTAACTCAAACTGCCATTCACATAATCATATCATCTTCTGATTATACATTCATAATATATACATATTCTTCTCTCTAATTGGATAAACAATCTATCTTACATATATATCTTTATCCTACAAATAAATTTGTAAGTCAACTTGCAATAAACAAATATATATTCAATCATATATGCAAAGTCGGTTTCAAACTGTCACTTAGGTCCAAAAGACTACTCGGGTGATAAACTATCACTCGGGTGATACTGAACACTCGGGTGACACTGTATACTTGGGTAACACTGAATGACTAAGTTTTTTGACACTAATTGACAATATGTCTTGCCATAAGGTCTACACAAATGCTCTTCAAATGTGCTTTATTTATTATGATAGTTAGTACTCTCTCTCTCTCTCTCTCTCTCTCTCTCTCTCTCTCTCTCTCTCTCTCTCTCTCTCTCTCCTNTCTCTCTCTCTCTCTCTCTCTCTCTCTCTCTCTCTCTCTCTCTCTCTCTCTCTCTCTCTCTCCTTCCCTTTGCAAAATTTCATCTGACAAGGATGTCATGTATAACTCTTTCTTATGTTCTCACTATTGATGCATTAAGGTACTTATTAAAAAAAGATAAGAAACTTAATCTTATATAGAGTGTTGTCATTCCACATGGTTTTTTGGTTACTAGTTCCCACTTTCTTGATGATAGTCCTCTTTTCTTGAAAAATTTAGAAATAAAATTGAACAATTCTAAACTATTTTTTTCACTATTGACTCATTATAAAATTGAATTAATAATTATCAATGTGGCTTCTACGCTCGATTGATTTTCCAAAGACTAGAAATAAATTAAACACGGTGAAACCAAATGGTATTTTGGGTATTCCTTTTGAGGTGGGATTATCACTTGCTGATATGTAGATATGGTATCTAAATAGACTATAAAAACCTTTCTTATTGAGGTAGTTCATTTCTCTTTGGATGGAAAGTTTTAGGTTGCATACCAAATTTATAAGGCTTTCCACACATGTTTAGGATTTTTCATGTTGGATGTTGTTGAGAACTAGTTACAAGGATTCATATAAATTTATCCAATAATTTCTTTGGTCCAAGTAGGATAGTAATGTTAGCTATAGTGACATTAGTGTGGCTTTAATGCATTTAGTCAAATTCCAAAAGTGGAATTGGTCCTATAGACCCTAAAATACAAGGGACTTGTCTAGTTGATAAATGGATTCTTAGATCTACTAAAGGTGATAAATCATGGAAAATATTGCTAAGGAATAAATTTATTACCAATATTATTAAAGGAAATGGTGGAAATTCAACTTATTAGATAGAATTCTCTTTGCTCCTAACTTTTAAATCAAAGCCTCATTCACTATTCAACCATTTTGAAAGCATGGAAAAAAGTGTCATTTTTTAAAGTTGGAGAAACTCATTATAGCATCAATTTACTCTTTTATCCTCCTTAATTTGGTGGAATGGGCGCATTCAATTTCAAGGAAGTCCATAGGAAATCATGTTTCCTAAACTAGCTAATTATCTATTGAAGAATATTGAAACATTTGGTGATTTACAAAACTTCTCTCCTATGCAATGGCTATCATGGAAATACATTGAAGATTGATTCAAATTAAGTAACAAATATAAACATTGAATTATTCTTTGAAATTTGTTTTTCTTACTAATCTATGGTATGGAATTATGTACTCTAATCATTTACTCCATGGGTTTTAATTTGTTATTTACACAACATTTCTTATTTTTCCTCTAAAAAAAGATTATATTTGTCTTCTTGACTCAATGTAAAAAAAGGTGTAGATTCTGTTGGGGTTGGACTACCAACCCCGCAACTCCCAAGGATCACGTGCAACCAAACACTTATCACACATAGAGAGAAAACTAGACTATGGATGTCAAAGACTGACCTAGAAAGAAGTATCATGATAATTATAAAATGTCAGAATAATAAGGATACGATGAATCCTTATAAAGGAAATGTAAAATCTAAATAAAACAACCCTAAGTGAGATTATAACTAGATCATGACATGTCCTCATCTGAAGACTTGAAACGCTAGAAAGGACATGATCTAAGTAAGCTTAACTCATAAAGTACTAACTTATTCTAATAGATACAATTATAAATAGTGGAATAGGTTGAGTACCCATATACATTAATCTAAAATGGATATTGATGCTCAAATGATCGCCTAGAACATATTACACTTCAAATTATCAATGAGAGAGGACTAAAGTTTTACATGTTCAACTAGTCAAATGCCTCTCTTTCCATGCTAAAGAAACCCTAAATTTTTTTTGGGTTCACATTAATGTTTAAAAGATTGGCATGTAACATTTAGAGATAGCATTTGTTTCAATTAGCTACTTCAAGGGTCATAATGAATCCATCACTTTTTTTGTTATCTGAGTGTGGCTACTGTTGAAATAAAAAAGAGCAGATAAACAATTAAAGAGAAAAACACCAAATTTATAGTCGAGTTCATCAATATATCTATACCCACTATGAAGTAGGGTACTATTTTTATTCAATGTTTCTCATGTATACAATACATAATCTACACTCATTCTTATAAAAAAATATGAATACGAAGAGATTGCAGAGAAATAAATAGATCAAGGAAATGAATAAAATAAATGATAATTGAACTTCACATTCTCAATAATCTCCCACTTAAAATCCACCCCACACAACTAAAAATAATGATATCCCTTACTTTTTACTCTTAATCTCACATTGTAACCAACCTCAAAGAAGCAATGCAAGACTTTATCTTCTCAAAAAATTTCCCCAACAACGCTTTGGATAAATCTTTTCTAATCCATGTTGAAGTCGGTAAAACATTCTCTAATAATAAGTTCATAAAGTTTATTAACTTCCTCCAACTCATCAAAGTTATCTTGTAAAGTGGCCCAAACATTAATTTCAATGATATTATTTACATGATCACATATTGAACCTAATTATCCCAGCTCTAAGTGTATTTGCATCCACCCCACATCTTTCAAATCCTTGACCTGATAGGAAGTGACCACATTTCCCAGAATAATCCTTCTTGACATAAGTCAACATATCTCTCTAGAAAATAGAATCCTCCTATGAGCTATCTAAAATAATGGCATCACACTAACATCCACAAGAAAGATTTTCCTTATCAAAGTATCTTGTCCAAATTATTTCAATACCTGACCAGATCCTTCACATATTTTAACACAAACCCCCTCAATGGCATTTTTAATCAATTTTTTAAGTTCTCTTATCTCTTCCTTCAATTCTCTTTCCTTTTCGACTCTGGCCTAAAAATAGATCGACTCTCCAACTCCAAGTCTATTTATCTCCTCGACTTTTATGTTGGGTTCTTTTCCTCCCTAATTTGGCCATTCCAAGTGCAAAATTTTCACTAATGTCTCTGTCCCTTTCCCTTGTAATATTTTTCTCTTCTTCGATAGATGTCCATCTTTCCTCTTTACTTTCCTTTATTTCTCCACTTCCTCCAATGATTCTCTTTCACCAATTTTATCAGATTCCATACCAATACATTTTTTATCAATATCAACAACATCAACGGTTGTAATGGTACCATAACCGCTTTGGTCCATTCTAGACTTTGATCAAGGACCATAATCTCTACCACTTCCACCCTTTGTTGTAGATACTCCAAGTCACTGAAGAAACTATTGGAATTTTGTCCTATTTCAACATGCTAAGGAATTCCTCAATGACTAAATCATTTAATTATCTAAATTGTCTATCTTACATAAGCCTTGGAAAAGGCTAATTTTAACTCATTAGAAATAAATAATGGAATTTATGTCATGACATAGGCTACATAAAAAATTCAATGGAATTTATGTCAGAGGGGAGGCTACATAAAAAATTTAACTGATTTCAGTCCCGTTGGAGATCTCAGGGCTTTGATAATGGAATTTATGTCACAGTGGAGGCTACATAAAAAATTTAATTGATTTCAAACCAACAAGTAAATATTAGAATTCAAGAATGGTGAATCCTCACAAGCCCAATTATCACCTGCATTCAAATAACCTGCCACGTACAAGAGAAAATCCTCAAACACGAAGTGCTTATAAGCGTAGTGTGTGTGTGATTATGCAATTGGTTTCTTCAGCTACCTTCTCTGTTCTGATCAATGGGTGCACTCCGTCTCCTTTTTTCAAATCCTCTAGGGGAATGAGCAAGGGTGACCCGTTGTCTCCTATTTTGTTTCTTATTTTGGAAGAATGTATGGGGAGATATATTTCTCATCTAGTGGACGTGGTGCTTTCAAAGGGCTTCATCTCTCATCCTCTTCCTAGGTCTACTCTCATCGGAAATTTTTTGATGATTCAATTATCTTGGGGGAGACTACTATTAAGGAAGCTAAGGTTCTAAAGGAAAATCTCAACAAGTATGGATCAGCAACATGACAACTTATTAATTGGGCCAAAAGCAGTGTTTATTTTATAAATACTCCTAATAACAGACAAAAGAGGATGAGTAATATTCTGGGATGTCAAATTGCTACTCTCCCTTCAACATTCTTAGGTCTCCCTCTTTGTATCAACCCCAGGATTCCTTCTGGAGCTCTTTAGTGGACAAGTTAAATAAAAAGTTAGTTGGATGGAAGGGCACCCTCCTAAGTCAAGCTGGGAAAATTCATCTTCTTAAAGCTTCTCTGTAGAGTATCCCTATCTATGCTCTAAGTATCTTTAAGATCCTAGGAAAGTATTTTGATGCTATTGAAAAAATCCAAATTCTTTGTGGATTGGAGTAGAGGAAAAAAAGAGAATGTCTCTAATTGTCTGGGATAAAGTTTGGAGGCCGAAAGAAGGGGAGAATTGGGTCTCAGGAGAATAAGAATGATGACCATTTCCTTAATCTCAAAAAAATATGGAGAATATACCATTCTAATAGTGAATGGAATCAAATATGGAGAAACAAATATACCAGGAATTACCCAACCTTGGACAACTTCATAAACTTTGATTCTATACCCACTGGATCAAACATATGGAAGAATACTGCTACCAAAAAAAATCTTATGATTAAGGACACTCAATGGAAGATGGGTAATGGTGAGAGAGTAAGGTTCTAGGATGAACATTAGCTCGATGATGCTCCTCTAATTAAACACATTGAATGAGGTCCTTATGCCTTATTTTGCAAAACTAAGTTTGGTCATTACATTATTGATCATTGTGACAAGGACAAGTGGAAGGACATAAAGATTGTTAGCTCCAATATGATTCAGCTCAAAAGATATATGTTCTCCATGATTCTTAATGAAGAAGAAGATACTTTGATATGGAAGGTGAAGTCAAAAGGATGCTTTACCACATCCTCCATGATAAATATGATGTCTATAAATCAAGAACATCCACGTTGGTGGTCAAATGTCTAGATTAAGGGTCTTATTCCTAAAATTAACATGTTCTTTTGGATATTACTGTAGAATAAGATCATTACTATTGACAACTTGAAAAGAAAAGGCTTTAGTATCCCTAATCATTGTTCTCTATGCTTCTAGGAGGATTGGAACACATTGCTATCCACTTTCCCTTTGTTGTCTCTCTATGGTCCAGTCTGCTAGATATGTTCAAAATGAAATGGGTCTTCCCTATGGAAATCCAAACCTTCTATTCTTCATGGAAAATTCCTTTGAAAAAACCCTCTATAAAAACTCTATGGAGAATCTCCACATCTGACTCAGACTCCTCTTCTAAATATATCAAAGGTAAATGAAAATTGATTCCAAAGAAAATGGCTAAGGCTTCTTCAAATAAAGGTCCCAAGACGAGAAGGAAAAATTCCTACATTGTTATGGATTCCTCTTCTGATGATGAAGAGGATGACTATGTCGAGTCAAAGGAGGAAGAGATGATTTCTAAACCAAAAAAGAAGTCTCGCACTGTTAAGAAACCACTGAGGACAAAACCGTGGCTGAGGGGGGAAATGTGAAAGATGTTAGGGAGGAAGATATCACTGGTAAGAACCCTATGGATCATGATGAGGGTAGCGAGAAGTGCAAGGAGGATTTGCTGTGTTGGTACTCCTAAATTTGGAACAAATTTGGAGTGACCATGTTAGAATTTTCATTTGAGCAAAAGTGAATACCCTTGAAAATTGTGTAAGAAGGCTCAGTTCGAGTGATTGAAAAAGGTGCCTGGATGATTTTTATGAGATACAACTTTGGAAGAGGCTTTAATGCCTTTCATTTGATGTATGCAGTGGGTCCCAGCTCCTGAGTTTCAGTTCTGACATGTTTAGGGATTAGTCATTTTGAGGGGGTCACCTAATTCTGCACTTTGCTTATTGTCAATTTGCTGTCCAGAGCCTACTTTTCCTTTGAGTATCTTACACCCTATTGAGTTTCATGTTTCACCACTTTGGGAATGTTTTCCATGCATATCAGAGAGCTTATGTTTCAGATCTCAGGTCATTCTGAATCCGTTTGATAGGTTTTCATACTTCCCAAAGTTGGTTGTTCATGAACTGTTTGCATTTTTGTTCTGCCTAGAAATCTGAACAGCCCAGTTTGACACATTATAACTCTTGACCAGTTCAACCAATTGAGAAAATTGCTTTTGTACTGTGTTCCAGTGGTCACACACTCCATATGTTCCAGTCTGCAGATCTTTATGAAATCAGATGACTAGTTTTCAAGAACCATTCTGACAGTAATTAATTCTGATTTCCTGTGTATTCAAGTGCAGAATTGCTAAGTGACCCACCTCCATTTATAATTTTCACAAAGTGTATTCAGTTCTACAAAGTGTGTTTTCCTGAAAATCCAAATGCCCTACTTTGCCAGTGAATAAATTTTGGCCGGTTGATTCTTTTGACGAATTTATTTTTGCATTGTCTTTCAAAGCTGACATACTGCTTCCAGTTTAGATTTGAGCCCCTATTAATCCATTTGTCAGCCTTTTAAAATCAATTACGGCGATTAAAAATCATTTTTTGATAGTATGTTTGCAGGAATAGAATAAAAATGGCAGTTTCAAAGGTTAATATCTTTCGACTCGGGTACAGTCATGAGATGCCATTTTGGGGAATGATAGTTTAAAGATCAGAGAATGTGCCTATCAGAGGGCAGGCTCTGATCAAAGCATTATGTAAGTTTTCAAAGATAGTTCCGAAGGCCAGTTGCTGTAGTTGTGATCAAACTGCAGAAGTGTCGAAATGATTATAAATGTCACCGGTTTGTACTTAATGCTCGAAATTTAAAATATGGAATTGTAGGTAAGAGGCAATAGTGCAAGAGGACTTTCAAATAATACAAGGCAACAATCATTCCACTCCATCCGAATATCTTCTGTTCTACATTCTGTCAAAAAGTCTGCATGTCGGAATTGTAGTTTGATGTCAGTTGCATTTTCATTTGGGATCACTTGAAACTACATATCAAATAGGCTTTTCAGGTATCTTTTATGTTCTGAATGGATCACCACATCATTCTACCGAATATCCATTAAACCCATGAACAAAGAGGGATATGGTCAATACACAACAATTTTCGAATTGACCAGAGGCCTACTTGTTTGTTCAAGTATATCTTTTAATGGTTGATCCGTGAGTGAAATTTTGAATGCCAATAATATTTGTCGGCTGTTTGTGCTAAGTAATGGAGACCAGACATAGTGGAGTGGAATCTGCAAACACATTGAATGTAGATTAATCAGCGCAAACATTGAAAGAGTGTTGTGTTATGTTTTGAAAGTTTTGAAAGGAAAAAGGATTAAACTTCAATGCACTCTTTCCTGCACTGATTTCTATGAAAGGATTGTGTTTTAAACATTAAAATTGCAGACATTGGGGGAAAGTTAAGTGTTGTTTTGAATGTTTCCTTAAAACTTAGCATTCCCAGTAGTTTGCGTAGATAATGAGGATAAGAAGGGCAGTTTTTAATCATTTTCTCTTCTATCAATCAACCCAGCAGCAACCATAGACAGTGAGGAGAGGTTCATGCCATGTAAGGAGGGCATTTTGATTAAAATACATTGCAAACTATTAGAAGACTAAATACCATGCAGCAGAGGGAGTTTTTATTGTTTCCAAACATAATAAACTGCAAATACAAAGGGTCAAAGTCTGCACAATGTTTGGACAGAGGGAAGTTTTTGAAGTTTTAAAGAGAAATCTGCATTCTTGACTCCATGAGGAGTGGTGCCCTGATCTTTGGAGAACATTGGTGGCCCTCTTTTGAAATCAAACAGTGCTATTAGTGAGCAGCACTCAAGGAAAAACTCAGAAACATGAAAAACAGGGAGTATGTGATGGTTTTTTGGAAAAAAATTTAAGTTTTTTGAGAGTTTCCAGGTTGATTTTGCAGATGTTAATCCACAGGAAGGGGTGCCTTGGCTTGTAAAATGATCCCATGGCCTTCATTTGCAGAGATTTAACATCATTAGTGAGCAGTTTTGCAGAGAAGCCCAGGAAGTTGAAAAAACAGTGTATTTTCATTGTCCCATATTCACTGTGCAAAGGAAGTTTTTGGTATTTATATACCAAAAGGCAAACATCCAAGGTAAGTGTAAGAGCCCAAAGGCTCTTGGCAGGCCTTTGAGGGCTGGGGGTCGACTTGCAGGAGCTATACACTGTGTTTTAGCGCAAAATCTGAAAATGCTTATAAATCATGAAAGGATATATCCCACATTCGTCCGGCAAAAGCAAAATGAAGACTTTATATGCAAAAGTAAGAACTAATGAATTTGAAGTTGAAAGAGAAGGCTATCTGCACGCGCACCCTCATCCGACCGCCTCAGTTTTCATGCCCAAAAATGTAGGTGAGGAAATTTTGACGAAAATGAACAGTGCTCATGGTCGCGATGTCGCCGGATGTGTATGGTCGCCCAGTTGCCGAATGCCCCAGTCGCCCAGTCGGGAGTGAAGATGCAGTTAACCGCCGGAGTTCAGAGACCTAGCGACTGACCGCTAGCGGTTAGTCGCTTAGTTGCCAGAAGACAAGGTTGACCGCCAAGATTCGGCGACTAACTGCTAGCGGTTAGTCGCGAAGTAGCCAAATGCCGAGGATAGCTGTCGCAACATGGAAATAACCGCTGGTCGCCAGGTCACCAGATGGAGTTAACAGCCGGATGCAGGTCACCTAGGAATGAAGGAAGAGGTGAAAATGACTCGTGACTTAGAGATTGAGATCGTCGCATGGTCACCGGATAAATTTAATGTTAAAATAAGTTATGCACAGTTTACGACAGCCAATAGGAGCATGCCACGTGTCAATTTCTGGTAACTTCTGAGCAAAATGGGCAAAAAATAAAGTTTTCAGAGGAAATTTAAATGATATATAGATTTCTTAAAAGGGAAAATATGCATAAATCTGAGATTTTCAGGGTTTTTAAATGTGCACAGGTTGATTTTCAAAGGGAATTTAATAGTTTTGTTGCAAATTTTATATTTTTATTCCCAATTGTTTATGAAGACACTGGAAATCAGATTTGGACAGAATGAAGATCAGAGAATAAAGTCAAATTTGCACAAAGGAAAATAAGATAAAATGCATAATATTTTAATTGCACAAGTCAAATTTGAAGGAGCTTTCTAGAGGATTTTTGAAATCATATTTTCAAAGAGAGATATGACTGGATTTCAGAGATATTTTGCAAATGGAATCAAATTGGATGAACTTTTCAGTGGGAAAAGGAAAGAGATATTTTAAAGACATATCAGATATTTTCTTAGACAGTTGGAGTGAGATATTTTGGAAAGATGAATGCAGATCAGATTTGAGGGGAGACATGTGTCAATTACTCAGAAGTTTTAGGGTTTCTCCTTCTTCTATATCTTTCTTTCTTTTCTCAGTTGTAAGGGTTCCTTTCCTCTGCTCTGTTCTGGTTTTTCCTGCAGATGCCCAGAGAAGGTCCCTATTTGTTTGAAGATTTCTATTTGTAAAGCTTGCTTCTTTTTCATGTTTACTTCTTGAGTTTATTGTCTGGATATCTGGAAACAACTTGGATTAATGAGAATACAGTGCAGTTCCTATTCATTATTGT
>MU223505.1:3846387-3860959 GCA_018584345.1 Thuja plicata
CCTGCCTGAGTATGTGGAGCTCAAAAATGAAGAAGGATATTATCCAATCCTTAGCAATTAGCCTTTCTCTTGTCAAAAAGGAGTTTTCATTCAAGTATAATCAGTATACTATCATTTTAAGGTTGTGGTACAAGAAAAAGTGCTCACATGCTGAAGGATAATGTTACCTAGGAAAATCTTTCCATCCCGATTGGTAAGCCAAGAGTGAGGAGTTTCAATAAGACTATTGAATGTATCACTGATGATAATCTATAGATGAAGAAGTATGTGAGGAACTTTCATACTCGCGTCCAGATTATTCAGGCTATGGGTATGGGAAAAGAGAAATACTTTGCTAAGTGTATGGAGGAGATGACTCAAGCTATTGGGCATGTAGAATACATGAAGGACTCGTTAGAGTCTAGAATCCAAACTATTGAGATTGAGACTACCCAGCTGGAACTCCACGGGAAGGATAACAATATGGATCATAAAATGGTGGTAATGGAGACTAACTGGAAAAAGTGGAGGAAAAAATAAAGAATATGGGAGAACAAAGGTACAAATTTCTGAAAGCTTCAGCGAAGCACGTCAAAATTATGGTTGGAAAGATGGAGTAGGAGAAGAGCACTCAAGAAATTGATGCTGACAAGGATGACATGGATAACACTTCGGGGCTAGGAAAGAGGACAAGATCTAGCACTAAGAAAAAAGGTGCCAAGAATAAAAAATATCTCGAGGAGCTAAAATCGACATCGATTAATACAGACCTCATGGTGATGGAAAGGGCTGAGCTACTTAAGAATCGCTAGTCCTTTACTCTGGTGTTTCTTTGCTTTTTCTCTGTTATGTCTATTTGTTGTCATTTTATTGGTGTTAGGTTTGTTGGATTTTGTATAGGCTTCCAGCTAGTCTTTTATAATTCTTTTATTATGTCTTCTCCTTGTTTCTATGTGGGTTGTAGTGAACATTTGTAGTTCTCTTTTGTAAAGGTTTCGGGTCTTCTAAAACTTGCTTTTGTCGTAGTGAAAATAATTGGAATGGAAGGAATAAATGAGACTAAATTAATCAAAATAAAGTATTTCAATGAGATCAATCCTTAATAAAGGAGATAAAAAAACCCTAAAAGATGCATGCATAAAATAAAAGAATTATGAAATGCATACGTACAAAAATAAAAAGAATTTATTAAATGCAAACTAAAGATTCCTAAATTTTGTTTAAGTGAAAAAGAAAAAATGTGACTAAATCAATTAATCAATATGATTAAATTAATTAAGTTAAATATTCTTTTTACCCCCTATTAAGACAAACTTAAGGAGTAGCTAAAAGACTAAGTGCATGAATGCAAGAAAGAAAACTTGGGTCTCGACAAAAGGACCTAATAAGGTACCCAATCACAACCAAATCTTTTTAAAGTGGAGAAAAGGAGAAAACCCAATGGGGAAAAAATCCTATCTAAAAAGATATGGAAAAAAGGTACAAATGCAATGTCTCAAGAGACTCTCTAAAGACCATAAGTACAACCAACCTCCCCATGAGAGAGGATCAAGAATCCAAATTCCCCCTAGAATGATAGAATCTTTGTGTCGATGATCATACTAATGTGGCTCCAATGTGGAAGAGACAAAGGCAACAGATGGGTCTGTACACCAAGTTGTGGACTACAAAAGTGGACACATGGTTTAAAAAAATTCAAATTTCATATAACCCGATCGGGTTATTGAAATTTTGAAATTGTACTAGGCTTGGTAACCAAGCCTAGACAATATTATTAAAAAAATTTACGTTTCTCAGAACCCAATCGAGATCTGAGATGTTTCTAATAACCCGATCGGGTTCTAAGATGTTTCTAATAACCCGATCAGGTTATTAGACATATTATATTTTCTAATAACGCGATTGGGTTCTAAGATGTTTCTAATAACTTGATCGGGTTATTAGAAACATATAATACTTTGTAAAGCCCACGTGTTAGCCCATTTCAAATACCTAAACCGCGGAGCAACAGACTAGAGGAGAGAAAAAACACCTAAGAGCCCGACCGAGTTTTGAGGAAAATAAGATATCTTCAACAATTTACACATTTTGAAGCAATGGTGCCCTGTAAGAAAGGTATGTATTATTGTTTTTGTTGTTTTGTTGTGTTTTATTTGCATTTTTTATCAAATTAGGTTATGATATTGATTTTTTGTTTTCTTTTATTAATTTTGTATCAGATTCGTCAAACAACCCAAGAAGAGAAAAAAGAAATGAAAGACCACCCCCTGTAAACCCTCCTCGTCCACCGCCATCGCCACTTGTAAAAAATCCTCAAAATTCTCCTCATCCACCACCATCGCCACCCGTAAACCCTCCTCAAAATTCTTCTCATCCACCACCATCGCCACCCGTAAACCCTCCTCAAAATTCTCCTCGTCCACAACCATCACCACTTGTAGACCCTCCACATATGCCATTAGATCATGTAAATGCAACACAAGGGGACCTCATGCAACACATTAACCAAAATAGTGAACAAAATAATATACTATTCAATAGGTTGAAGGCTTCCGGTCTTCAACATCACTCTACCCTCGCCAATACATTAGAAAAATGTCCAATAGTGCAAATGAGGTGTCTCAAGAGGTGAAAAAATGGGGTTCATGGAGGGATATGTGTCATACATATTATGTTGATGGTTTATCATATGAGGAAGTGAAAATAAAAGGCATAGAAAAACATGACATATGTGCCCTTTTTACCGATCCTAATACTAGAAATTTCGTATAAGTTAATACAAAACGGTTTCCTATACATTGGTGTGCTCATAGGGGAATGAAATCAGATTTTTGGGATAGGTGGTAAATGGTATTTTCCCAACCACCTTGTAATAATAATGAGGTGCCTTTATATTTTTTGAGGAAGCTATATTGTGAGTTTATCCTTGGCGAGAAGTCGAATTACTTTGACTTTCATGAGTTCCAAGGTAGAGGGAGAGGCTCTGCGCAGGATAGAATTGGGGCACATAGGATTACCCAGCCACAAGAGAGGAGCCGTACTGCAATAAAACCCCTCATTCATGTTGTGGTCCCAATACTGGTGGAGTGTATGGATATATAGACTCTTCATGCAGTTGTATCATTGATTGATGTCATTATCTAGCATGGCATTTAGTTAGTTGGAGAGGATGGATCAATGCTTGTGCCACCTCCATATTCATCAGATGTGCCATTAGGATCATCCCATCCCATGCCAAATATATCATCATCAGATGCACCACTAGGATCATCTTATCTCGTGTGATCTCTATTATCATCAGATACACTTACAGGGTCAACCCAGCCCATTGAGCATATCTGCATCAGTTGTAATGGTATATGTGATGGGGTAGATAGTCAGGCAAGTGAGGATGGTTTGAAATCCCATTCATGTGTACATTGTGGGAAAAGATGTTAGGCATCCACTACTGAGGATATGACCCTCACAGACGATCTTTTGCCAATGGTGTATGGTACAGAGCCGACACAGGTTTGTTTAAATTTGTGTTTTGACATGTTATTTTAATTAATTACCTAAATCTATTAAAAGTAAATAAATTTATATGTATAGAAGAATCTAAATTGATACATGAATAATATGCATTGTAGGGTGCAAGTGGTGGTACAAGTACACCAAGGATTTCTTGTTCTAGTAGACATAGATGGGTAACTTAAACACTTAAGGTAATGTTTTATAAATATTCATAAAATAGAATAGTACGTTGTTTTAAAAATATCATATCTTAATAATTTGTATGGTGGTAACTTAGTGTATGTTTGTTTGCTATTGCTTTATGGTCAAAGATTTTTTTCTAATGTAATTCAACTCAAGGAATTCACTTCCTTGTCCAACCATCATGACTCAAATTGATTTGAACTCCCGCCCTCCATCCTTGGACTCAATTCAACCAATGTTGAACTCATACATAGACTCATACCCCAACCAATCACTTATTGGCTTTTGAATCAACCTTGAACATCATTCGAAACATCCAACCATCATTTTTTTACTCTTATTTCTTGTTCAAAATCATGAATATAATCTATGATTGTTCACTGACTGTGAATATCCTTAATCCTTCAATACACCTCCATGGCCTTCTAAAGAATCCCAACATATAAATTCTAAGACACCCCCATAACCCCTCAACTTATCACAAGGTCCTTATCATATCACTCAAAGCACATTCACTTGCTAGTTCACTAAAATTTACTCTACGACATTTCACTGTCATACTAGGAAAGTCCCCATATACTAGTCTATATCTTCACCATAGACAAGAACCCATCTACACCCTAGGTTCATAAGAACCCCAAATATTTTCATCATTGCCCATACCATCTACTGTGATGCAAGTGCTAGAAAATGGAAGTGTTTCCTTCTAAAACTAATTGGAACACTTAGGTATTCATAAAACAACATTAAATCCACAATTAGGGCCCTTGGTGCTCGGTTCTCTAGAAGTTATACACTACTGTGTATATTCAAATTTGGTGTGTACATTGAGATATACACCTAAGGCTTGATCATATGGCCATCTCCCTGCATCAACACAAAAACAACTCGCAGAATCTTTGAAAGCATATTACAAAGAATATTTCCACCATATATTATCCAATTCCCATGGTGGAAACACTTCAAACTTGAAAAACAATGTGAATTAAAACTAGAGTTGCAGAGACAAAAATCACGATAACTGGATTTATAGGTAAGATCTCTTCACCAAACTAGTTGCATTTGAAGGCTAAGCCATAGGGGAATCTAGCCAAGTCAGTTTTATGCAGAGTTGAAGCCCATGACTATAGTACATATCCCATGACCATAGTGTACCAAGTAGCTTATAAGTGCCCAAACTTGGAAATAGGTCTCACAATTGGATCTCAATGATAGGCTAATTCTAAAGCTTTGAACTACAAGATGTCTTGGGCCCCTTTGGGCCAAGAGTGCACTGAGAACATCAAGGGTTTGCAATCTTCATGAGACTCCATGTGCTTGGAGGTTCTCCTACACCATACTCTCAACCTAAACGCACTCTAAATCCCTCCATGCTAAAGGTAAACACACTAAAACATACTCACTGCCAGGCTACAATAGTCCTATTGCCTATTGGAAAAGTGGTCCTAACCTCTAACCCCCACGAATACAATCTAGACCATTCTTCTCTAACTATGACTGTACAAATTTGTTAAAGAATAGTCTTGTGTGTGAAAGAAGAGAAATTTTTATATTATAATAATGGCTCATAAAATTTGTTTATAAACCTGTGATATAATAGAGTT
This sequence comes from Thuja plicata, assembly GCA_018584345.1. Taxonomy (NCBI): domain Eukaryota; kingdom Viridiplantae; phylum Streptophyta; class Pinopsida; order Cupressales; family Cupressaceae; genus Thuja; species Thuja plicata. The sequence continues at coordinate 3,851,667 of MU223505.1, forward strand.
GTGGAGCATAATCATTTGTGTAATTCAACTAAATCATAATCTTCACTGTAAACTATTGCTTATATATTTATTTGGTTTTTTATAGGCCTTGTCAGGGGCTCAAATTTATGAGATTGAGGATGTCACCTTTTCTTCCATTGACTTGGCTTACAAAGCTATGTGGTATCATATTTTGCACACCTCTTGTTTATAGTTTTAATTGAACCCATGTGGTATCATATTATTTCTCTTATGTTAATTTTTTTTTTGTTAGCCTACCCCACCAAGCTCGAGGTCATTAGGAAAGAGGAAGAAATCATTGGGCACATTGAAATAAAAAAAGGTAATTATGTCCAATTTAAGTATATTTGTTGAAATCTATTATGAACATTTCAATGTAGTCTATATTGATGAATGCACTTGACTTGTTTATTGTATACATGTAGAATCAATTGGGTTTCACTGAACTAATAAATGCCCCAAACACTGTTGATGTTCAGGAGAGGGAGGATGTAACATGTTTTCATATTTACTTTCAATTGCATACTTTTTTGTTCAAAATATTTAATAAATCATGTTCCTCTATTAGTATGTCATTTGCTATGAATTTTCATACAGGAATTGGTCATAGCTTCCTCAGATGAGGTGAACCCTTCTCCACTTCCTAGGGATCCCTTGCCTAGCACAGAAGATCCAGCTGTGGTATACATTTTCTTTTTAGTCCATGCATTTTTTATTTTTTAGTATTTCTTGTTTATAACATGTATTTTGTATTATTTTTTATGTTATAGGACCCTTCACCACTACCCTTCCTTCCTCTACCTTGCCATTTTTATAGGAGTCCCTCTCACCCACGATGGAGCCTATTTCATTTATCATTCAGCCCAAGCATAAGAAATCAACCTGAGGCTTCAGTATGAAAATTTGTATTATCTAGTGTATACATTTTTTGTATTATCTAGTATTTCTCGATCCTATAACATCTTTTCTATTTTACCATACAGGAAAAGGTCCAAACTGATTCATCAATGGTTTTGGTTCCCTCTAGCATAGGAGTTCCAACTCATGATGTGGTATGCATTTTATTTTTAGTCCATGCATTTTTATTTTTTAGTGTTTCTTGTTTAGAACATGTATTTTGTACTATTTATTTTTCTTGTTATAGGACCCTTCACCACTTCTCGTCCTTCCTCTACCTCTCCATTTTCTAGGAGTCCCTCTCACCCATGATAGAGCCCATTTCATTTATCATTCAGCCCAAGCATAGGAGAAAGAGATGAGGTAATCAATAATTCAACTGTCAGCAAATTAAAGCCCAATATTTATTTATTTTGATATTATTTTGAGATAATATTGATGACATGTAACTAATTGAATGTTTGAAGATGTTAAGTTGATAACTGAAATGCAAAAGGATAGTGAAAGACATTAAATCAGTTAATGGATTGTATTGTCATTGATGTCAAATTGATATAATCTAATCGATTATAATCAAAGTGTCAAAGACTTAAGATAATCATAGAGATAAATCATATGCTTTTAGTAATGCATAAAAGACAAGTATTCACAAGTGACTAAAAACACCGATGGTTAGTGGAACCCAACGGATAGAGATCACCAATAGCTAAGTCACAATGAAGCCCAAGAAAGAAAATCAACGAGCATTACCGACGAGCATAATCACAAGCAAACTCGACGGCCAGAAACATAGTGTAAACCAACGGAGAAGCCCGAGGGGAACTGAAGTGTTGATCGATGCTATCAGAGAGTTAAACCAAAATTAACTTGAGTTTAGAAATGACAAAATATCTAGCTGGCAGAGCTAAATATAGAGTTAACTAGTAGTTATCATTTTTTTCATCGACAAGATAAGCCAGAGATAAGTGATTGATTTAAAGCTAATTTGTCCAATTGGCAAAAAGATCTCAACGAGATAAAATAAGATTTTTTCTTTAAATCTGATTGGCAAGAATTGTGGATCACACCAAGATCAAGAAGATCAAGAAACTAACAATGGTGATATCATGTCTATTTAAGAGAAAACTCAATTCATTATGAATTGGTGTGGGTGAAGGAATGAACAAGAGGATGCTAAAGAGAAACTGATGAAGAGCAACTTCATATAGTGTTGATCAACAAGCTGAGGAAAGAGCTAAAGAATTTTGTAGACACCAAGCAATAGAGCATAGCATCACGGAGTAGAATCAAAGTGGAGCAAAGGTATAAACAAAGTTATATTGATCAGAATAATTTGTGAGATTACAATAGATCTAAAAATATGCAAGTATAGTTGTATATGTGAACAAATCATATTGTTTCAGTTTAACCATTGATTCAGAAAGTCTCTTAACCAAGAAGGATTTAAAGATCCTTTCTATATTGAGATACATCTAATGGAGTATCAAAAAGTTTGATCATGAAGATAGCATGAGATGCCAGATACCTATTGACAGGCCAAGTGAGTGTTTGATCAAGGATGGTAGCATATAGATGCCCGATATCAAGTGACAGACTAAACTTTAAAATCCTCTAACAAGGTCACACCTAACAGTGTGTTTGTAACCTTTAACGAGGTTGGCTCTTCACCGAGCTCAGTTCAGAAGAGTGAAAATTTTGGGTTACCGGTCCCAAGTAGTTTTTCCCTTAACAGGGTTTCCACGTTAAAAATTCATGTGTCAATGTGTTTATGAGTCATTACTTTAGTGTTTTGCATTACACTTAACTTAATTAGATTGATTGATATACTCTAGATAATTTACTATCTTTCAGTAAATTGATAGACTGCTAATCGGTAAATCTACTGTAGAAGGTTCTACAAAGCATTCCGAGGAGTAGTAATTTGATATAAGTATTTGGAGGCATTCATCTTATAGGACTGAAGATAACTAGAGGTATAATTTTGTGGTACTAAATTTTAAGGGTTGATTATTGGAATATTTTTTAGGCCACTGATTCACCCCCCTTTCTAAGTTATTAATAACAAATATATATGGCTTAGCATTTGAATTGTTCTTGTGTAGAGACTTAGTGACCCAAGTGTTTCTGCTAAGAAGATTAGTTTTGATGATCCACCACAGTCATAGATATATTGAGACATTGTATAGATCTAGTTGTGGTCATTGAATGACCAAAATTTGTGTGTGTATATGTGTGTGTGTGTGTGTGTGTGTGAAATTTGTACATTGTATATATCGACCGGGACATAGTTGATGTCATTTTTTGTAAGTCTATTATGGATTTGGCATGTACCCCATGTATTGATATGTACGCTATTATTGTTCATTTTGTTATATATGAAACTTCAAATTTGATCCTTGAATTTGTTGGTTGGATATTTATGCCTTAAGTGTATTCTTGTTTCACATTACTTGTGTATATGCATGTGTGTTTCAATAAATTACTATACTTGTGTGTGTACTTCATGTATATGACTCATAACCTAAATTCACGTGTACAACCTACGTGAATGACTTAAGTGAATTCATGTCTATGCTTCATAATGTATGTACTACATGTTTTCTCCAGGACAAACAATTTTATGATTTAAGTGAATTAATGCTTGATGTTCTACATTGTATTTAGGTGTATCTTTCATGCTCTATATCTATGCACTCCATGACTTAAGTGAATTTATGTTTGTAGGTGTATCTTTCATGCTCTATATAATGTTCCTTGGGTACACCTGGGAAGTTATAGGGGTCTTTGGTGAAGGGCACCCAAGAAACACCAGACATGGATAGGAGTCTAATGCAGAGGGTCTAGAGTTCTAGTGTTTACCCTTCTCCAAGTTGCTAATCAACTTCTTTAAATTATCCAATGGTTTCCAACACCTATGTATCCTTCACCAATATTGGCCTCCTAGACCCTGAATTCAACTTGCCTGCTAGGTATAGTTGAGATGATGAAGAAACAATTCACAATCAACTCCAACTAGTCCAACTAGTCCTCCATTTACCTTGTTTTCTCACTAGATTTCCCTCTAGAACCCTAAAATATTGCTTAGGATCTTCCCAAACACCTCTCAGGCTCTAGCCTGTGTTCAAAGGACCTTATATGTCCATTCTAGGTGTTTCAAACACTTCTAGCCACTATAACCATCTCTTTATTATCACTACTCAAAGATAGGCATAATTAGGCCTAATTGTATTAGGTCTATTTTCACTGTTTTTTACCAAACTCTGCAAATTATTCCACACAACCCTATGGAAGACTATATGATTCTGAAATATATCACCTAGCCCTTCTAGAATCCAAATTTATAGTCTTCAAGACACCCACAACCCTAATTTCTTCGAGGCCCTAGTTTCTAGGCTATCTTTTAGGCCTTTGGACCAGTCACTAAAATATGCATCCAATTGGTCTTCAATCTTCATACCAACTCCTGAAACCTTTTGATCCTTAAAGAAGAAAGTCTAGTTCTTCCACACATGCCACTAAGATGTCCACAAAAGATCATGGGTGTGTTGTTTAATTTCAATCTCCGCTCTCTTCTGACTCACCTACTCCGAGCAGTCAACCTAGGGCATCACTCCAAGCCTAGGAGTTTAGTTGCGAGAACAAAAAGGAAATTTTTTTTTATGTATAGACCCTAACCTATAATTCCACAAGGTTTCATTCATTTTCAACTGTGGATGCTTAGGTTAGAGCCATTTTTATTCCTGCAACTCTGTAAATGGAAATTTCAAACACAATGCCTTAACTTGAAAACAAACTTAAATATGAAAAAGAAAGCTAAAACAAAACTCTACACTCCCATGGAGTCATATTGTTCAATCCAATCCGTACAAAGCCATACAAGACTATAGAAACACTGCAAATGCAAGTAAAACTCAGGGAATCATTCATACAGAATTCTCACACGTGTGTTCTATAACTAAAACTCCATTAACCTTCCAAAATATTCAATCTATGCTCAAATACCCGAGCCTGGGTGGTTACAACCATCCATTTCTTCATTGAGCAACTTTTGAAAGTTGCTAGCAACTTTTATGCATTTCTTGATCTTTGAAAAATTTGGTCAAATTGATTCTCTTTGACCATCCTAGGATTATAGTTAGGACACTTAGGAGCCTAGAGGAAACCATATCCCCTAGTTTCTCAAAATTAGCAACTTTTACAATTTTAGACCATTGTGACAACATTTGCACCTAGGAGCAACTTGTGCTCTTATAAACATAAATGAACAATATTGGATCCAAAACTTATGGATCTTATTACCATCAGCTCCATCAGCTCTAGTTGGCCAAGTAAACACTAGGGGAGACCTTCTTCACTCGTGTAGCATCAAGAATGTTTCAGCGCATGTTGTACTGAAGTGTTCCCAAGGTGCACTAAGACAAATTTGGCAGCGATTTTTGGAGATCCATATTTCAAACCTCGTGAGAGATATCAAAGATCTGTGAAGTGAAAAAGGACCATCTTGGGAAGGCCTACAAGCACGTGGATCAGTTCTGGGATATTCCACTCAGATTCCATTTGGCAACCCGATCTTGGTTGGTGCAAAAAGTGTCATTGTTGGTGAGTTAAAAGTTTCTCAATGGTGCATCATTCAAAATGTTCATCATGGGACCAAACCATCAGCTTAATCAGCTCTAGTTGGTTAGGGAAATGCTAGGGGAGACCTTTCTTTTCTTGTGTAGCATCAAGAACGTTCTGGCGCATGTCGGACCGAAGTCCCAAGGTGCACTAAGCCAAATTTGGAAGCAATTTTTGGAGATCCATATCTTAGACCTCGTGAGAGATATCAGAGATCTATGAAGTGTACAAGGATCATCTTGGGAAGGCCTATAAGAACATAGATTAGTTATAGGAGATTCCACTCGAATTCCATTTGCCGACCTGATCTCAGTTGGTGCAAAAAGTGTCATTGTTAGTCAGTTGAAAGTTGCTTAATGGTGCATCTTTCAAACCATTCGTCATGGGACCAAACTATCAGTTCCATCGACTCTATTTGGTTGGATAAATGCTAGGGGAGACCTTTATTTTCTTATGTAGCATCAAGAACATTCCGGCGCATGTTGGACCGAAGTGTTCCCAAGGTGCACTAAGCCAAATTTGGCAATGATTTTTGGAGATCCATATCTCGGACCTCATGAGAGATATCAGAGATCTGTGAAGTGCACAAGGACCATCTGGGGAAGGCCTACAAGCATGTGGCTCAATTCTTAGATATTCCACTCGGATTCCATTTTCCAACCCGATCTCTGTTGGTGCAAAAAGTTGCATTGTTGGTCAGTTGAAAGTTGCTCAATGATGCATCTTTCAAATCATTCATTGTGGGACCAAACCATCAGCTCCATCAACTCTAGTTGGCTGGGTAAATGCTAGGGGAGACCCTTATTCTCTTGTGAACCATCAAGAACGTTCTGGCGAAAGAAAACCAAAGTGTTCCCAAGGTGCACTAAGCCAAATTAGGCATCAATAGAAGTAAAACAATTCAAACGTCCACAAAGCACAACATATAACACCATAATTTTGATTGTAGATTATGCCTATTACTTTGGTTTGAAAAAATATTTTCAAGGTAGTTTCTTTGGAAGAGAGAGAGAGAGAGAGAGAGAGAGAGAGAGAGAGTACATGGAAAAGATATAATATGAAAAGAACATACATACATAAATACAATGCATGAAAAAGACACATGCAAAGACACAGTAAACTATACAAAATGTGGACCCTCGGTATATACAAATCAACCCATGGCCACTTTTATATACAATTTAATCTTCTTTAAATATACAAATGTGGTCTCCAAATATGCATGTAGACCACTTCATAGTCATTTATATTTGCAAAAAAGCGAAGTTTGATTGTTTCGCAAAATTTATATACAAAATTATCAAAATAATTCTACCATTTGTAGAATGATTCTTCATGATGGCCCAAAATTAATTGAGAGAACCTTCTGGATCAGCTCTAACCCTTATTGTGTCATGTATTGCCTTGTGTTCAGATTCATGAAGTTTCCATAAATTCTTCTTACGAGGTCTACCAGTATACTTTATCAATTCAATATTTGTTGCAATAAGAAGGTTTGAGTAATGCAAAATATGTCTATGTGTCTCATAGTCCTCAAACAACCACTTCTTGGATTTTTTGATAGGGTACCTGCATTTCATAGAAGCATAAATGATTATAAAATTCAACATATAAAGTGTAATAGAATGATGAGACTTCAAACATAAAGAGGTCTCAAAGTCATCAAACAAGAACACATTTTATTTTGATAGTGTACCTTCCAAGCCATGTCCCCGTCACAACAACAGATCCTATTGGGTACTCAATACCCTCTCCATCAATGACTGTAGTTGTCAATTTATTTTTTCCCTCAATAAAATGACACAAAAAGTAATCAGTCCCTTCCTCATTGTTCTCATCTGTAACAACTGCATATACATGACCTGCAATTTATAGAGGGATAAGTTAACACCCTAAACACTTAACCACCTAATAAATAAGTTCAAGTAGGTTCAATAGAGTTCGTATCAAGATGAAGAATAAATTGAGAAATTACCTGGTTCAACTAGGTCAGATATGTGATCAAAATCCGTTGATGCTTCAAATTGGCTCAATTGTAGTGCTCTAGGAAGTTGATATGTATCAAGCGGTTGCAAAGGTGTATAAGACCATTCGTCAACCCACTCTTTTGATTCATATTCATCCCATGCAAAATTCATACAAGACAAGAAAAAAAATGCCATTAATCTAGTATAAATACCCAGTGATGTTGCATTTGAACTTCTAAATGAGTGCATGTAACTTGATCCTTTAAGTGTATAAAAATCTAGATAGTTTTCAATGTTAGACCCGTTTATCAACCAAAAAAAACCTATTAACCATAGAATTACCTTCATTACCCGTTCCCATCGTAGAGTTATACCATCATAAAATTGTTTGTGTATTTATTAAATCTGCACCACCTTCGTACTTCAACTCCTCTCTGGAAAGAGCTCTTTTTACACATGCACCCGCACCATCATGCTCGCCTTTTCCATGCCCCGCCTCCATGAAATTCAAAAAATGTTGAATGCCACTTGACATGTGCATCCTACTCAACCAATAGAACATCCTTGCATTCTTGAATTGTGAGGTGCAATTGTCTAGCCATATTATGTGTTGGTTGTACTCCTTACCTCTTTCCCTTAAATTCTCATAGAAAACTTTGAAGTAACCTTGCACAAACTCTGATGAATGTGTGTGATCATCACTGATGTAGAAGTGATACTCTCTTAAAACCTTTCTATCTGCATCTGTGCTATCATGTGCATGCAATAATTCTATATGTACAAAGATTGTCACTTGTATAAAATGGTAATAAAATGCTTACACTTCATTCTAAGGTTCAAGTATATAATTCTTAGCAAAATCAACAATGGAGGCAATAGTACCAAGGGGAAAAGTGTCCTTACATATATTGAATTTCTCATCCAACCACCTAGCTCTATGTGAATGACGTATGTACACATAAAATAGTTTCTCTTGAAAAATATTCATAAAATCAGCTACACATATATCATTTTTCACTAACTCACATCTCTTAAGTTCTTTTTCATCTTTTAGACCATAAGTTACTGTCTTGTATTTTCCAAAAAAAACTAGTGTATTTCCAATCTCATTTGTGCTCTCTAAATGGTGACATATCCACAACTTTCTCATATTACCACATGCACTACAAGATCCATTCAAACACATCATCTTGATTACATCATACACTTGACATAAAATCTCTTGATGACATAGGAGGTGCTTGAAGACCACATTCCTGCAAAATAGTGTTAGTGTGCAAAGTACAACAAACATGATGATATATATCATAATGCATGGAAAATTCAATATGTACCCTGCAACAACATGTGGTGCGCACATGATTAATCTTGATGTAAAAGGGTTTTGTCATTTCAAAAAATCTTTGACTAATTTTAATTTGAGGAAATCTTTGGAGGAATCTCTCATAAAATTGTGTTTGTGTCATATCCAAAAAGTTTTTTGGATGTGGCATACTATTTGTAGATCCGATTTTCCTCCTAACAATGTCTCTTTGGTTGGGTGAAACCCTTGTGTTGTCAGGCCAAAACTTTTCAATTAATGTTCTTAATGCATCAACAACAACCTTGTCCTTGCATGGGAGTCTACCCGAGAATGACCAAAGAGAATTAGTGTTTGGATCTTCAATTTTGTCTCGCCTATGTATGGCTCTCCGTAATGTTGATCTACCTATCCTTAATGACTTGCTTGTTTTGCTTACTATACGATATTTTTTCATTTCCTTTCCCATTATAGTTGATGTGAGGACACGTCGAGTAACATTAGCATCTTTA
>MU223505.1:3861195-3875454 GCA_018584345.1 Thuja plicata
ATTAGAAACTTTGGTTTTCTACGAATTATTCTAGGAGGTGTTAACACAACTGCATGCTCTACATTTTCATTAGATGAATTAGGTGCATTTATTGGATTCATTTCAATTGGTGTATGTTGATGATTTTAATTTTCATTATGTGCATTTTTTTCATTAATGAAATCAAATTGAAATGGTGCATTTGTCACATTAACATTAACATTTTCATTTTCATCACTTACGTTGCTCACATTTGATGATGTACCTTGTTGTATTCTCCTCATGCGCTCCCTTTGTCTTTCCTTTTCTATCTCCTGTTGTTCAATTGTTCCTCTTTTGTTCTTTCCCATTGTTCGTATTGAATGGACCCTAAAAATAATATCATGAACATAGAATAACATGTGAACATCAAATCCAAAAATTAAGAACAAATCAACCATTTTCTTGAAATGAGAACTTACAATGATAAAATAACATTAAAAACACCAATAAAAAACACAATTTTCAATCATTGCAAAGAAAAAACATGCAAAAAAAGTGCAAACTTGTCTGTTGCTGGCGTAAAAAAATAGAAAAATAGTTGTGGGACCTCAAAATAACTTGCAATGGCTGCTTTAAGACCATTGAAGAAAGAAACGTTCCTAATTTCATAGAACCCAATTGAGTTATGAGAACATAAAGGCTCAGTGCTCCTAATTACTCAGAACCTGATCGGGTTATGAGAACATAACGGCTAAATGCTCCTAATTACTCAGAACCCGGTCGGGTTTTGAAAAACTAAGAACAAAGGAGGAGAGAGAGAGAGAGAGAGAGAGAGAGAGAGAGAGAGAGATTAATTTTTACTTCTTCATAACCCGATTGGGTTTTGAAGAAGGGAAAATTGTGTGTTTTATTCTCTAGAACCCGATCGGGTTATGGAAGAGTTGAAAATGTACTTTTTGCTTTTCATAACCTGATCGAGTTATTTGAAATTTAGAAACCTGATTGGGTTATAGCTTGGGAAGAGCTTTGGGAAATGACCCAAAGGCTTGGAGGCTCATTTTCCCTCCATTTTTGTTCTTTTAAACATTTTTTCATCTTGTAAGATGAATTCTCAACTTTATCTTCATTAGGTTTACAATTCATCAACTGGGTAGCTTTATAATTTTCACCATAATCTCATACGTCTTCTTAGATTTCTAACTACATAATTTTTTCTATTTTTGGACAACATTAGCATACTAAAATTTAATTATCTTTACCAGTGTCTTGATTTTCCTCACAGACATATGTCTACCATTTTTTTAATAAATTTTGATATACTTAATCAAATTACAAATAAATTACATATTATTTTTCTACACTTGATTCTATAAAATTTTAAAAAAAAAGTTTTCATTTTTGATTATTTTGATGCAAGCTATGCCCAGTGCACGAATAGGTACCAAATTTTCAGGATGCGATCACTTCAAAAAATCACAGAAAACAAATACTCATCAGAAAATTACAAAACAATACACAACTTTTATATATCACTCTTACCTATCATCCTACCAAAGGGATTTAAAAAATACTAAATATAACTATATCTTTTGTACCGCGCATGCAAAATCTATGTTGTATTTTTCCAAAAAAATTAGGAACAGGTTTTCATGCGGGCGAGGTTTGACCCTCTTAATCTTATCGGTTTTTAAAAAAAATAGTCTTTTAGAAACTAGATTTAGAGTACTGCAATTTATATGTTGTACACATCTTCTTATTTTGAGTGCATGACCCTCAAACACCTGTTCAAAGTTCAAGTTTACCTGGTTTAAAAAAAAATGTGTCCACTTATACCCCCCTTTTTGGTACACAACTTGGTGCACATACCCAGATAAAGAAGAAGAAACCCCTGAATGAGAGGTGAAAATGGAAGGTATAGTTGATGGTAAAAAGAAAATGCATGAGAATCGTGTAATAGAATCTCCAATGAAGGTGGGATAACAAATGTGTTGAATTTCTCATCTGAGAGAAGAGGAATATTATATGATATGTCCTCAACAACTGCACTAGGTGGCTCAATGCATGGAGCTACAATGTCAGGAAAAGTTGAAGAGGAATACTGCTGAACAGATGAAAACTCAACAGGAGGTGGAGGTGTAAAAGTCAAAACACTGGTCTCGGGAACAATATATAAGTTCAAGGGACATGACTTCACCTCAATAGGCTCTCATGAAGAAAGAGAGTGATTCTCTGGAAGTGAAGATGGTGGACCAAAATGAGAGACAAAGTACAAGAAGAAAGAATGATCAATTGTCCTTGTTGTCTGAGGCATTGAAATGGAGCAACAGCCTAGGGCATCAAGAGCATTATTTTCCAGAGGCAGAGGTCGCAAAGCTCTTCCCAGGGGATAGAATGGAGATGGGCGAGCTCAATTTTGGAGGAATCAAAGGGGTGAGAGGTTTTACCAGCGGCCGCTAACACATCACGCCATTAATCACCTAAGAAAAAGAGTTGTTTTTTATATTTGTCATGATTCTCAAGATTCTAGTTTTGTCTCTTAGTTAAGATCCCTAGATCCTATTTATCTAGGATCACATTTGCAGTACTCATTGGTGGACTCAGCACATGTGCGATGGTTACCTTCGTACATCTCATCACCCAATAATAGATTAGTCCAAGGCCCGTGGTTTTTGATATTTCCAAACAATATTTGCATTGGGGGAAATGGGTTTTTCCAAGGTTCAGATCAGAAGGAAGCAAAGTTATATGATAGGGCACGAATTCACAAAATTGGATCTCCCTTCAATCCAAACTGTCAGAATCATGTGCAAGAGTCACAGATCTCTAATGCCATGCACAAGGATAGGTTGATTTTTCATACTAGGAAAAATATGGTTGGTAGGTTTGAATGGAGGAAAAAGGGGGAACCAGTTTCTTTTGATCAATGTGATAAGTCTGCAGTGCAAGCCAAGACAGATTCACAACCACATTCAAGTAATCTTTCTCAAGATTTCCCTATAGTTTTTTTCCCAGATCACTACTTGGAGGTGCATATTTCTTGCCTCAGAGACACAATGTTATTAGGTATGTTTGGCCCTAATATGTTTTCGATCTTGGATATATTCTATTGGGCGCGATCTATTTTGGGAGGTGTTAGAGATATTTTCTTCATTGATGCACATTGCAATTACTTTACAGTGCTATTTGATTCAAAAGCATCTAGATATTTTCTCATAAATATAAGGGATGGTTCTGTAATGGATATGGCTTGTTTACTTTTCCCTGGATTCCAAACTTTAAGGCAAATGATGCTTTATATTAGTTCATGCCATTTTGGATTTCATTTCCTGCCTTGCCTTTAGAATACAGAGATCCAGACATTATTGAAATTCTGGAAAATCAATTTGGGATATTCATCAAGCATGATTTAATTATGTATGAATTCCCTCAGAGAGATGTAAGGGTTTGTCTTCTGCTTAACAAGTCTAAACCCTACCCCATGGGTATTACAATTAATTCTAAATGGGGCTCTCTAAAATAACTGGTTCAAGTCCAAAACGTTGATACAGTCATTAAATTCTCAACTATTTTGGGCCACTACACATCAGAATATTTAAATATGCAATCACCTCTTGTGGATGTTTGTAAAGACCATTCCACGGAACCTACACAATGTGTTTATTTAAAAGCTTGTCAGGATGGTAAACAGTCTGGTCATGGTTATGTTTTTTAGTCACCATGAACCGATATGCATAGCTCTCTATATGCAGTGGCCCCTATTCAATCAGATGTTATTAATCAAGATGATTTAAAATTTCTATTGGATGTCTTTGGTGTAGTTTGGTTTTTTTGGCAATACTAGAAAAATATGCAAGGGGAGGGTGTGAATTTCAAATCTTGAATATTGTTGCTGGAGGGCCCAAAGGAACATGAGCCTGATGAAATTACCCTTCCATTGTTGGACATGATATTCCATGATCTTACTTATCAGAATAAACCGATCCATTTTGCACACATCTTAAATGAACTCAAAGGCAAGAAAATTCCAAATCATCAGCTACTCAAAGTTGCCACAGCCCTGTGCACATCTCTTGCGTCTCATTTTATTGATGAAATTGCAATGGAAGAAGGTGTTTCAGTAAAGGAAATCATTCACCTAGATGATTCATGTTAGATGAATTCGCCTGATCCTAGCAATGGGGATACTTTGGGATTGAGTTTGTTGACATCAAATCCACAGGATTTGGATGCCCCCATAGTTCTTCCACAACAATTATCTAAATTGTAGATCATGGACATTGTGCATGATGATACAATTCTTACGGTTCCACATAATACAACAGGTTGGTGTCAATTGCAGGAAACTATTGAGCTGTCAGTGATGGATGATATTGGCATTCGAAAGAATAGTATGGATACTATTTTTTCACCTGTTGCTGTTATGGAAAATGATATTTTCTCAGCAAATGGATCTCTGGAAAAAATGATCATGTTGAAAATGTAGAGGATATCTCTCCTTCAGATAGTTATAGGATGATTGGTACTTTTGATTTTTCTCAAAGCCTTTCATTGGCCCAATCTCTTGCAACAACTACTCCAGATAAAAAGATGCCAAAAAAGCGAGGCAAAAAATCAAAAAGTGCAAAGACTGCAATCGAAGTGGAAGATGGTGTTCAATTAACCTTGGATGATAAATTTTCATCTATCAAAAGAATGATAAGGAGAGTGAAATGTTCTCCTTGTCAGAAATGAAGGTCCTCACATGGAATGTTAGAGGCATTAATTCCTTTGACAAAAGATGTAGAATCAAGCAAGTGCTGGATTCTACAAAGGGAGATATCATTCTTCTCCAGGAGACTAAATTATCACAGCAGGTTTTGATAAGACAATTGGCAAATGGAATAGTTGGCAATCTATTCATTCAGAGGGTTAAGGGCTTCTGGTGGATTAGCAAATCTTTGGAATCCTAGAAGTATTCAAGGGCATCTTATCCAACAAGACTCTAACTGGCAGCTCTTGAAGGTTCAACACTTTGATATACAATTTCTCATTTTTAATATATATGGTCCTACAACCACCACTAATAAAAGGGACTTATGGGCAGTTATAACTACTTTAATTCAACAAGAAAGGGATTTGAACTTTATTCTGGGAGGTAGCTTCAATGCAATATTATCCAGGTCAGACAAGAAAGGTGGTATATGTCCTCCTCTTCAAACTATCCAGGACTTTTCATCTTTTGTAGAGGAAAATAATCTCAGTGATATTTTGCCTCATAATGGTTCCTTTACATGGACTAATCGAAGAATTGGATTCTTGGAAATAGCAGAGAGATTAGATAGATTCCTATTTTCACAATCTTGGAAATTGCTGCATTTTACTTTTAAATCTGAAATTCTTCCTTATGTTGAGTCTGATCATTTTCCAGTATAGTTATTGGTTGCAAAATGAGATCAAAAACCAAGTTCTAAAAAAATCAGTTCTTTTAAATTTGAACACATGTGGTTCAGACATCCATATTTCAGCAAGTTGTTAAAGCATTGGTGGGAGAGTGCACCTTTTTACCATGATCCAAAGATGCTTCAATTTGCCAAAAAACTTCGTCATATGAAAGTTAAGATTAAAGAGTGAAATGATAAGATCTTCAAGAATATTTTCAGACAGAAGCAAGTGGTTTCAGAATAGTTAGAAGAGATTAATTATTTTATCATCCAGCATGACCTTAATTCAGATCTATTCCAAAAATAGAAAACCCTTAAAGAGGAATGGGAAGAACTTTATAAGAGGGAGGAGATATATTGGAGGCAAAAATCATGTGAATTATGGTTAAAAGAGGGAGATAAGAATAACAAATTCTTTCATGACTCTGCTAAATTCAAAAGGGCTGTAAGTACTATTCTCTCCATTAAACAATCAGAAACGGGTCAGCTTATAGAAGATGAGATGGGCATAAAGCTAGAAGGTGTCCATTTTTTACAAATCTATTGGCACCTTGAAATTCAATTTTGGTAGATGACTGCAGGGTTAATGATTTTGTTAGTTGTATTCCTCATATTATAACAGAGGATCATAACATAATGTTGTTGGCTCCTTTCTAGTTGGAAGAAATTAAAAAGGTGGTTCTTTTGTTTCCTCTAGATAAAGCCCTGGGTCCATATGGGTTCACTGCCATTTTTTATGAAAAATGTTGGGATTTCATTGGCTATGATTTATTGGTTGTTGTAGAGGAGTCTAGAATGAATGCTAGAATAATTAGAAGCTTTAACTCGACTAATATTGCCATAATTCCAAAAGTCAAGAATCCGTCAACATTTTCTGATTTTAGGCCCATTTCTTTGTGCAACATGATATACAAACTGATAACTAAAGCTATTTCTATGATTTTACTGCATCTTTTTCCTATTTTTATATCCAATGAACAAGGTGGATTTGTGCCTGGCAGAGAGACTTGGGAAGGGGCGATAGTTGCACATGAAACTCTGCATTCTATTAAATCTCACCATCTTCCTAGATTTGTAGTTAAGCTTGATATGACGAAGGCCTATGACAAATTCAAGTGGTCATTCTTGCTCAAAGTTCTTTCCAAATTTGGTTTCTCAAAAAAATGGTGCAAGTGGATTAGAGAATGTATTTATGGAGCATGGTTTTCAGTAATTTTTAATGGAGAACCAGTTGGATATTTTTCTTCTTCACAAGGTGTTCACTAGGGTGATCTCTTGTCTGCGAAATTATTTATCTTGATGACAGATGCATTTAGCGGATTCATCTGCAAGTATTCAGAAATAGGGCTTTGGCAAGGTATTCACATTCCAAGTACAGATATTTCAGTCACTTATTCATTATTTTCTTATGACACTTTATTATTTGGGAAGTCCTCTATGATGGAAGCCAAGCACATTAAGCAGGCATTAGATATGTATTCTGAGGTTTCAGGTCAAAAAATTAATGCAAACAAGTCAAAAATTTATATCTTTTACATAGAAGAGGATGTGGCACGAAGAATTAATTCTACTTTGGATTTTCTGGTGGATCAACTTCCATCTACCTATTTAGGTATTCCCTTCATTATGGGCAACAATAGACTTTCTTTTTGGCTTCCTATCATAGACAGAATCAAATCTAGGATTACAGCCTGGAAAGCTAGGTGGCTATCTCTCTCAGGGCACATATTATTAGTTGAAGTTGTCCTGACAGCTATTCCAAACTACTATCTTTCAATTCTCAACGCCCCTGCATCTATTGTGTCTCAAATTCAGACAATACTTTGAGAATTTATTTGGAAAGGTATTTTCTCAGACAAAAAAAAAAGATACCTCTAGTTTCTCTCCAATAGATGGAAAATGATAAGCTTAGTGGTGGGGTGGGCCTACAAGACATTTCAACCAGAAATAAGGCTTTTGGTGGTAAATTGGTGTGGCAAATGTATACTAAACCTCATGCAAAATGGTGTTCACTGATGTGAGGGAAGTATTTGGATTCCTCAAACCCTTCCAAAATCTTTACTATGTCTAACCCTTCTTTGGGTTCAGCTATATGGAACTTCATGATTTCTTCTAAGGACATAATTTGTAATTATGTAACATGGGTAATCCATAGTGGGGATTTTGTTAAATTTTGGGATGAATCATGGAATGGATATCCTCCTTTATCCAATCAAGAAAATTTGAATGAGGCCCGAAGAGTATTATTAGCTGAATGGGGATCTTCCTTTTGGGACTATGTATTGGCAGTTGAAATTCACTCAGGTAAGGTTATCTGGAAGGACATTCCTGGTCATCTTTTTTTATCATCAAAGCTACATGCTCATGAGGGATTTGTTTGTTCAAAGGGTAGTCTTCCTTTCTAAAAGACCATATATTATCAAATGGGATCCTTCTAAAGATGACAACTACTCAATTAAAGATGGATATCTTGGTCTTCGTCAGCGAGTCAGTTTGATCAGGAAAAGTAGGTGCTTTTCTCTTTGTTGGAACAAGATTGTGTTTCCCAAGGTGGGATCCTTTGCATGGCTTGCACTCTGAATGAGGATTCTTAATAGTGAAAGATTACATAGATTGGGTATTGTGGATTCATTTAATTGCAAATTTTGTGATGGGGACATGGAAACCATTGATCATCTTCTCCTGCAGTGCTCTGTTGCATATCAATGTTGGGTTTTTGTCCTTAATAAGCTCCACATGTCTATGCCCCTGCCAACCCTGTTTAAGGTTACAAACACACTGTTAGGTGTGACCTTGTTAGAGGATTTTATACATAGAGGTTGTCACTTAGTATCGGGCATCTATTTGCTATCATCCTTGAATCAGCCTCCTTCTTATATTGTCAATAGGCTTTAGGAAAATCTTGCTACCATCCTTGAATCAACCTTTTTGGCACTCCTTGGGATGTACCTCAATATATATAAGATTGTTAAGTCCTGCTCCGTTAAGAGACTTGATGCTTCAATGGTTAAACTAAAAAATAATGACCTGTTTCTAATGCAACTTGAATTACAGATTTTTAGATCTATTTAAGTACATTACCTCTCTGATCAATGTATCAATTCACTTCTTTGTGCTCCACACTTTTTTCTCTATGATGTTGTGCTTTACAGTTCGTCAGTGTCTGTAGAATTCTTTAGCTCTCCTTCAGCTTCATTGATCAGGATTGTATGAAGTTATCCTTCATTAGTTTCTCTTCAGCATCCTCTTTCTATTCACTCCCCTTTTTATGTGATGCGAAAATGAATAAAGCTTGTCTCTTATATAGATATGATATTCACTGTTTCTTGATACTTGATTCTTGGCGTGAAAAAAAATCTAGCCAATCTGATTTAAAGCTTAACTCTTGATTTATCTTGTAGTTATCTTCTTACCAAGTGTACAAATCTTCTTTAAATCAATCACTTGAATCTGGTCGAATAAAACAATGAAAACAACCAGTTAAGTCTATCTTTAGCTCTTGCCAGCTAGATATTTTGTCATTTTATGAACTCTCTATTCTTTCAATCAATTCTACAGTTAGTCATCAGTGGCAATTGCCAGTTCCATCAGTGTGACTCCAGTCAGCTTTGACATCTTTGTCCGTCGGGCATCATTGGATTTTACTCGTCGGGCAATTTTGTTTTCAGCTCGTCGGGCATCCTGTGATTTTGCTTTGTTGGGAAACATTGTCTTCTGCTCATTGGGTATCATTGTGACTTTGGTTCTTTGCCTTTATCGATGGTGTGCACTCTATTGGTGTTATAGGTCACTTTAGTGAATACTTAAATTTTATGCATTGCTGAAAGCATAATCTTTGTTCCATTGATTCTTTGAAGTCTTTGGCATTATATACATGACCATACAGATGATATCAAGTTGACATCAATGACAATAAAAATCATTAACTGATTTAATGTCTTGTATTATCTTCAACTTAACATTATCAAACATTCAATCAGTTACATGTCATCAATCTCTCCCTTTGGCATTGATGGAAAAATACTATATTATCTCTAATACAATATGAAATACAACAGTTGAGATTCATCAAACTACCAATCATTTTGTTTCTGATAACCGATAAAAATGTCTGATCATCGGTAAGCTCTGTGTTAGCTTAGATTTGATTCTTGCAGTTCTTTGTGTTTCTTGTTCTGATGTGTTGCGTCCTTTCCTTGTGTCAATATCTTTCTTTTGACTGTTCTTCTTCTTCGATGTATCTGTCTCTTGTCGGAAACTCTCCCTATGGATATAATCTCTCCCTGATGGAGTAATCTTATAATGGATAATCTTTCTTCTTTTTCTGAAGACTGTGATAATATGGAAACTTTCTCTCCCTTTGACAATAATGTCAAATAAGTATTTTACAAATATCTGGTATTCATGTCATATAATCATTTTCTTCTATCCATAATATATTCCTTGAATTTCCCTTATCCATCAGCAATACAACAATATGCTCTAGTGCTCGGTTCTGATATAGACCTTTTCGTATATAGATGTAGCTTTGAAGTTCATCTTTTTACTCCCATCAACATGAATGATATTTTGATAATATATAGGCTGATGCAGCCTTCAGTCTTTTACTGATTGGTAGACAAGGGTTTGACCCCTAGTCTCTTTCTCAAGTACTCAAACGTATCCTTGGGAAGTGGCTTTGTGAAGATATTAGCTAATTGTTCTTTTGATTGCACATACTCAAGTATCACCTCTTTTTCTTGAACTTGTTCTCTTAAATAATGATACTTGATTGCAATGTGTTTAGTCTTGGAATGCATGACCAGATTCTTGGAAATGTTTATTGCACTGGTGTTATCACAATAGATAAACACTGGTTCTGAGATCTTTATATGCATACCTTCCAGCAACTATTTGATCCATGCAATATTTGAGCAGTTTGCAGCAGCAACAATATATTTTTCTTTTACAGTAGACTGAGAGATGCATCCTTGCTTTTTGCTAATCCATGTGACAAGTCTGTCACCCATAAAGAATACTCCTCCAGTTGTGCTCTTCCGGTCATCAAGATTTCCAGCCCAATCAGCGTCAGTAAACACCTTAAGTTCAAATTTGCCTTCTCTTCTATATCATAAGCCAAATTCCTTAGTATTTTTTAGATATCTTAAAATTATTTTTACAGCAGTCATATGTGATTCCCTGGGGTTAGCATAAAATCTAGCAACAATTCCTACTGCATGTGCAATCTCTGGTCTAGTGTGTACAACATACATGAGTTTTCCAATCATTGATCTATACAAAGTCTGATTTACCTCTTTTGTCTTGTCTTCCTTTGTTAACTTACATCCAGTAGCCATCGGTGTTCCAACTAGTTTGGAATCTTCCATCTTGAATATTTTCAGGACCTCTTTGATGTATTTGGACTGTGTAATGAAAATACCTTCACTTTGTTGAATGATCTGTAGACCAAGAAAGAACTTGATCTCTCCAAACATAGACATCTTGAATTCTTTTCTCATCTCATCAGAAAATGATTTCCATAGCATATCATTGCCTCCAAATATGATGTCATCAACAAATATTTCAGCAATCAAAGTGTTAGCATTAGTATCTTCTTTCAAATAAAGATTACTATTTTCACTAGTCCTTATGAATCCAATACTTATTAGATAGGAATGAGGTCATTCATACCAGTTTCTCAGAGCTTTTTTTAATCCATACAATGCTTTGTGAAGTCTGCATACCATGATCCTCTTGTCTGGATCTACAAACCCTTCTGGTTGCTCAATGTATACCTCTTCTTCAAGTATTCCATTTAGGAATGCTCACTTGAATTCCATTTGATATACTTTGAATCCTTTGTATGCAGCATAAGCAAGTAGTATTCTTACTCCTTCTAGCCTAGCAATGGGTGCAAAGGTTTCTCCATAGTCTATACCTTCTTCTTGTGCATACCCCTTGCATACTAGTCTTGCTTTTTTCCTTGTGACTTCTCCATTCTTGTTCAGCTTATTCCTGAATATGCATTTTGTATAGATGACATTCTTTTCATTTGGTCTTGGCACAAGTGACCATGTTTTGTTCTTCTCAATCTGCTCAATCTCATCATTCATAGCAATTATCCATTCTTCATTATCTAGTGCAGCATTGACAGATTTTGGCTCAAACTCACAAATTAAACAATTTGAGGTTAAAGACTTACTTCTTATTCTTGTACCAGCTTTCTTATCTCCTATGATCTGGATCTATGGATGGTTCCTTCTTACATATCTTGCAAGTACATGTACAATTCTTTGTCTATCATTTTGATCATTATCCTGATCTTCATTCTGTTCTTCATTACCTTGTACATTATCTTGATTATTATCCTGACCGTCGATAACAACAGTTTGACCGTCGGTTGCAACATTCTTTTGTTCTGGGATTAAGCACTATTGCTCGAGCAGAGTGTTGGGTTCTTCACAATATACAAACTTGTTGTAGTCCTCTAGTTCTTTTGTGCTTTCCAACTCAATCTTTTCTGCAAATTCATCAATATTTACATTTGCACTTTCAACTATTTTGTTAGAGGCCTTGATAAGACATTTAAAAGATTTTATTTTGGTTGAATACCCCAGAAAAATACCTTCATCACTTTTGGCGTCAAACTTTCCATTTCTATCATCCTTTAGGACATAACAATGACTACCAAAGATCTTGAAGTAACTTACATTGGGTAAATTGCCATAGCTCATAAGGTGTCTTCTTTGTGTCCTTCTTTAATTGTACTCTGTTAAGTGTATAGACAGCAGTGCTGACATCTTCCCTCCAGAATATTTGGGTGATGTCTTTCTCTATCATCAGTGTTCTTGCACAATCAACTATTGATTTGTTCCTTCTTTCAGCAATCCCATTTTGTTGTGGTGTTCTTGGTGCAGAAACCTATCTTTTTATACCATGCTCATTACAGAAATTAGTGAATTCATCTAATATAAATTCTCCTCCTCTATCTAATCTCAAACATTTCAAATCCTTACCACTTTGTTTTTCTACCATAGCCTTATACCATTTAAACATCTTGAATGCTTCAGATTTATCTTTTAGAAACATAACTGTCATCATTCTAGAGTAATCATCAACAAAGAGAATAAAATATCTATCTCCATAATAGCTCTTTGTCCTCATAGGTCCACATAAATCAGTGTGGACTATTTCTAGAATATCATCAGATGTATGGGTTTTACTTTTGAAACTAGACTTTGTCATTTTACCTTTTTGACAATTTTTGCACATGATGTTGTCTGGCTTTGTCATCGTCGGTAAGCCTCTTTCATTTCTTCTTCTGCTTATTTTTATCAAGTTATCAAAATTCACATGACACAATATTTTGTGCCACAACCATATGTATTTGTTTCTAGTCATTAAGCAAGTGGTGTTAGTATCATTCAGATAGAATAAGTTACATTTAGTTTGTTCATCGGTACCAATCAGTTTTCCTGATACATTGAAGATCTTTGCCTTCTTGTTCTCAAATGCTACTCTATGACCTGAATTATTCAGCTGAGAAATAGTCAACAAATTATAATTCAATCCTTTTACCCAATGATAATTTTCACATTTAATCAGGGTATTCAACATTATAGTTCCTTTACCTTCAACCGGACAAGGTGTATCATTACCCATTCTTACTGTACCACCAGTATAATACTCAAAAGTGTTAAACTTTTCTTTGTCACCGGTCATGTGGTGAGTGCAGCCACTATCTATAATCCAGATGTCATTCTTGCTAACCTTAGATATGAGTGCAGTTTCTACATACCTTTTATCTTCATCTGAATCATCCTTCACAACTACAAATACCATCTCAACGTCTTCATCAGGTTCGGTGTTAGTATCTTCATCTTTGCAAGTAGCTAGATAGCTAGCCTTTTTGCCTTTATCCTTGTAGTCTTGGGTATTTATTCTTTCTCATTGTCGGTAGCCTCTGTAATCTTTGTTATCATCTTTGTTAGATTTCTTCTCAAAAGGTCTGTCGTTACTTCTGTCCTCTTTTCTTCTGTTAGGTCATCTTGCAGCAAAGTGTCCAATCTCTTTACAATTAAAGCATACAAGTGGTAACTTGCCTTTGTATTTACCTTTGCCTCTCTACACTCTTCTATCCATAAGTGCTTCTATTTCATCTAGATCTTCTTCTTCACTTTCACTTTCACTATCTTTTCTAGATTAGTATCTATGACAGGATTTGCTTATTTTCATAGAAGACTTAAATGCAGACTCTAGGTTTGGCAAGACACTATTGTCAAAGTTATTCATTTCAAATGAAATCAGTCTACCAATTAAACTATCAAGAGTAACTATGTTGTTTTCTACTGATCTCATTTCTTGAATGACAGAAACTCTAATAGCATATACAGGCAATAAGGTTCTTAAGATTTTACTTACCACTATCTCCTCTTCAAGTGTACCTCCAACACCTCGTATATCATTGACTACTTTTATTCTTGTGATGTATTGTGTGATGTTTTCTCCTTCTTTCATTCTGAGATCATCAAATTTTCCTCTAAGACTTTCTGCCTTGGCTCTTAGAACATTTGTATCACCTCCATGTACAAGCTTCAGTTTGTCCCACATTTTCTTTGCAGCTTTTCAATCCTTGACATCTTAAAATTCAGCATCGGAGAGTGAGGAAGAAAGCTCTATAACCATGCAGTTATGCTCATGCTTCTCTCTCAATTGATCTACTGTCAATACTCCTATATCCAACACATATTCAATATCTAGGAATTGAGTAAGATCATTACCAATACCTGATAAGTGGAGTCTTATCCTGCTTTGCCATGAAGCAAAGTTGTCTTTGTTCAACTTGGGCACATCTCATCTGTTCATCTTGTGATCCTGACTTAGGTCTTGAAACCTTCCT
>MU223505.1:3875526-3897374 GCA_018584345.1 Thuja plicata
GGGGGGGTGAATCAGTGGCTTCAAAAAATTATCCTTAAACTTAACCACCAATCAATAAACCTCAGATTATTAAGTCCCTACAAGATGCATGCCATGAAATACTAATAATAATTTAACTATCTGTCAGTTTTTCTTTTCTGACCTTATTCTCCTTGATTACCGATAAGTAGTAAAAACTATTTACTGACACTCAGTAAATATGCAGAGTATACCGATCAATCCAGAAATGCATATGTGAAATGTGAAACAATAAAGTAATAAACCATACACACATAACACATGGATTTTAACATGGGAACCCTGTTAAGGGAAAAACCACTAGGACCAGTACCCCAAATTTTCACTCTTCTGAAGTGAGCCCTATTAGGAGCCAACCCTATTAAAGGTTACAAACACACTGTTAGGTGTGACCTTGTTAGAGGATTTTATACATAGAGGCTGTCACTTAGTATCGGGCATCTATTTGCTACCATCCTTGAATCAGCCTCCTTCTTAGATTGTCAATAGGCTTTAGGAAAATCTTGCTACCATCCTTGAATTATCCCTTTTGGCACTCCTTGGGATGTACCTCAATATATATAAGATTGTTAAGTCCTGCTCTGTTAAGAGACTTGATGCTTCAATGGTTAAACTAAAACACAATGACCTGTTTCTAATGCAACTTGAGTTGCAGATTTTTAGATCTATTTAAGTACATTTCCTCTCTGATCAATGTATCAATTCACTTCTTTGTGCTCCAAAATTTCTTCTCTGTGATGATGTGCTTTACTGTTCGTCGGTGTCTACAGAATTCTTTAGCTCTCCTTCAGCTTGATTGATTAGGACTGTATGAAGTTATCCTTCATCAGTTTCTCTTCAACATCCTCTTTCTATTCACTCCCCTTTTTATGTGATGCGGAAATGAATAAAGCTTGTCTCTTATATAGATATGATATTCACCATTTCTTGACTCTTGATTCTTGATTCTTGGCATGAAAAAAAAGCTAGCCAATCTGATTTAAAGCTTAACTCCTGATTTATCTCATATTTATCTTCTTACCAACTGTACAAATCTTATTTAAATCAATCACTTGACTCTGTTCGAATAAAACAATGAAAACAACCAGTTAAGTCTATCTTTAGCTCTTTCCAGCTAGATATTTTGTCATTTTATGAACTCTTTGTCCTGTCGGTCAACTCTACAGTTAGTTGTCGGTGAAAACTGCCAGTTCCATCGGTGTGACTCCAGTCAGCTTTAGGATCTCCGTCCGTCGGGCATCATTGGATTTTACTCGTCGGGCAATTATGTTTTCAGCTCATTGGGCATCCTGTGATTTTTCTTTGTCAGGCAACATTGTCTTCTACTCGTCGGGTATCACTGTGACTTTGGTTCTTTACCTTTTACCGATGGTGTGCACTCCGTCAGTGTTATCTGTCACTTTAGTGAATACTTGACTTTTATGCATTGTTGAAAGCATAATCTTTGTTCCATTTATTCTCTAAAGTCTTTGGCATTATATACATGACCATACAAATGATATCAAGTTGACATCAATGACAATACAAACCATTAACTGATTTAATGTCTTGCATTATCTTCAACTTAACATTATCAAACATTCAATCAGTTACATGTCATCATTTCTATGGCTTGGATTGACTAGCCATTTCAATCTCTACGTGCCAATGAAATTTTTTGATTTTCAGATCAGGGATTATTTCATGTTGCATGTCGTCCAGCCTTTTTGGCCCTTCTCTGTTCTCAAGCTTGGTTCTATGTCAATGAAGGTGTTGTTCGTAAAGTTGAAGACCTGCTGGTACTTTTGCGCTCACATGGTGGATGCATTTTGGTGGAAATATTATGTTCTTCGGTGGTAACCATTTTGGTGGCTACACTATGAACTTCTGTGGGTTTTTGGTTTCTTTGTATTGCCTACAACTTTGAAGCTTACCAGTCAACACATTTGTATGGTAGTAGCATCCAAGTTCTTATATGTTACGGCTTGGTATGCTAATTTGTATCAGCCGCTGTTGTCATAATGCTAATAGTAGTTTCTAGGCTTATATGTAATCCGGAAATGATTTAGAGTTTTCTTGCTAGTTCTTTCTCTGGTGAGCCCCCCGAACTAGTTTTTAAATAAATAATTTAATATAAGTACTGTGTCACTTTTGCTTAAAAAAAAAATATTTCATATCTCACAATCTCTAATGTGCACTGAATCTCGTGTGAACTCAAATGTTTTCCCTGTCCCGCCATGAGTAACTAATAGATAGAGAGAAGGTTAGAGAACAAAAATGGAACACATAATACATCATTGAATGAACTGTCACCAATGTCAATATAACCTTTCTCACATATGGTAAAAGTGGTGTTCCCCATAAAAATGTGTGGGGGTAGGAGAAGCCTCAAAAGATGAGAATAAACCTTGAGAAGTGTAGAAATTATGGAAAGACATGTTGTCAATTAGTGCCAAAACACTTAGTCATTCATATGGTTATAGTGTTGACCGAGCCAATAGCTTGAAGTGTTACCCGAGCTAAGCATTTGTTGTGTTGACCGAGTAGTTAGTTCCAAATAGTATCACCTGAGTCACTAGTGTTACCCAAGTTGCATACCATCTATGAGTGATCAATGTGGCCCAATCACCCAGTGTCAACAGAGTGCCAGAGTTGCCAGTTCACTATGTCGCCCGAGTATCAGTATATCACCCGAGTGGATTACTGGATCCGAGTATTAGCATTGGGCCGACTTAGTACATATTGTTTGATACTATTAAATATGATAGTAGCCGACTTGTGGAGGTAATTGATTTGGATAAGATATACATGTAAGATACTTTGTTTATCCAAAAGAAGTAGAAAGAGTATGGATATATGAATCAATTGCATATGTGAATATGAAGTGGTAGATTGATTAGAAGGCTACAACAGTATAAAGGAACAACAAAGAATCATCTATCACATTCAGGTGATCAGTATTACTTCAAAGGATCTTATTCAGGAAATCAGAGTTTCATAGCAGATCATTCACTGGTTCATCCTAACAGGTGTATCAGTCAAAATCCTTTAACGAGGTGGACTTAACAGTCCTTCACAAATCTCCTAACATAGTGCATACTTAACTGTATTGTATAAGTTCTAAATCACAAGGGGGACCTAATAGTCCTTATTGCTCCTAACAGGGCAGACCATCAGAAGTGGTCAATTGTAAGCCTTAACCGACCAAATTTATTACTGCAGTTCTAAATCTTGTGGGTATCATCCCCACCCTAGTTTTAATTTCTAATTGGAAGGTTTTTTGGTAACCAAATATTGTGTCAAGTGTTATGAATGTTTATTGCTTTTATGTTCCATGCATGTAATAAGATTAGACAATATAATAAAGGATAAAAGTGAATAAGCTTTATTGGTTCCTGATTCACACCCCCCCCCCCACCCCACTCTTAGTCACCTAGCTTGNCACCCCCCCCCCCCCACCCCACTCTTAGTCACCTAGCTTGTAATATATTTCCAACAAAGAAGATACCATATGGTGCGAAGAACATGAATCCAGTAGTCATCTAGAAGAGTGGGGACCAAAAATTGCACATAATGCATGACCCTTTCCTTTGACCTCTCCATCTATCTAGAATGATGAAGAAGAAGAAGACTTGTGAGAACTAGAAGAAGGAATATCAATGTTGCTCTTCATAAGAAGAGTTGTCAAATCTGAAATTTGTTTTGGATACCTGTCTTTATTATTCTCATAGAAATGAGACTCATCGTGATTTTTATTTTTACAATAAGCAAACATAGGTCTTTATGTCTTTGATTTTTCCCCCTTAGGAGGAGGGCTAGAGCAGTGTTGAGAACTAGAATCTTTCCTAGGCTAGAGGGGTGTTGAGAATTAGAATCCTTCCTAGGCTCTGTGGTTTGTGATTTATGTTTTTGCTTCTATTTCTATAGAGATGTATGAGATACCAATGCATGGTTTTGTGATCGTAGAAGACTATCCAACTATGTGAGCTTGGACTACTCACGTGTCAACCAATCACAGAATACCTCAAAGGTAGGCATAGAAAATCAAGGACCCAAAGCATCCATGGTGGAGTAGAATGTAGAATGTAAAATATCTGAAATTGACCTTGAAGCTTAGAGAGTATCAAGCATACACGTGTTGTTTCTATTTTATTCTTATCACAGCCCGGTAACAATAATCACGGTGATTTAAATTTCATTAAGAAATCCTCAATGGATGGAAAAGAATCAGGTGCCAAAGAGGTCAACTCTACTTCAATCTGGAGTGCTCAAAACTTATTAATGGTTCTAAAAACATCACGAAACTTGGTCCACATGTCCCAAGGTGTAGTGAAACCCTTGAGGTGAAACAAAAGACTATATGAAATTTTTAGGGAAAGCATTCTCATGGCCTCATCCATTCTGTTCATGTGTTGCATGACCTAAAATGGGCGAGTCAATTGAGGGTGAACCTCATCCAAAAAGGACCATAATGCCCTTGACATGAGAAGGCAGGTCATATATGCCTTCTAGGTGTGATAATTGTGCGGAGTATGCCACTCAATAGAGGAAGGATCTTCCATGTGAAATAGAGGAAAAAATACCCCCCATAATATAAGAACCTAAGCCCTAGCACAAATTTGAAAGCTGGAAAGTGCAAAAATTAAAAAGAACTAATGTTTTATCTCTGTGTACCTAGAGAAAATTATGATGAGATTTACCACACATTTGGAAAGAGTGCTGAAATACCTTTCCAACGCCTATTCATTTTCAAAAAATGGAGTCTGGATGCACAAGTTTTGCCCTAGGAAGGCAAAAATTAACCTTTGACTTTGACTGGAAAAAAACTTGTAAAATGAAAAAATCAGAAAGCCCCACCTATGAAAATAGAACCATCTCAGAATCACCTTTTCGGTGATATCTTTTTTTCCCCAAAACGCTTCCATTTGTTCAAGTTACGACCAAAAAACCACTTGCAAGTAAAAAAGGACATGCAAAGGAAGCTTGGCGGCTTTGTGGTGGTGTGTGGGTAGCTTTGTGGTGGTGGCGGGTGTGCACTGGTAGTGAGTGGTCGGTGGGTGGCGTGATGGTGGCTGATGGCAAGAGTTGATAGCGGCTACAAAATCACAGCGGTCAAAGGCCGCCTACGATCTTTTGAAGACACGACGGTCAAAGGGCTACCTGCGGTCTTTAAAAGCCGCATAATGGTCCAAAAAAAGGACCGCCTACAATTTTTTTAAAAAAATTTTGTTCAAAATTTGTGTGGTACGGACATAGGCTAGGAGGGAAAAAAATTTCCCCAGATACTCTGGTGACCAAAATAGGTTACATTTTATATCAAAATTCATTGAATCGACCTTATGAAGCTTATGGCAAGGTCCTTTTGGGCCCAAAGTGCTATAAATTTTTGGGCACCCTTTGGAACAAAGAAAACTCTAGAACTTCAAACCCTTGTAAAATTGACCTTGTATATCCGATTTCATAAAAGCAAAAGGTGATCCTAACTATCCTGAACCTTCTAGATGTTATTGTGAGATCCAAATTTCCCAAATATGCACAAAAAATATCGTTGTAAGAAAATTCTCAAAATTGACGAATAGGAAGCTGCAGGGTAAGCTCAGATACCATGTTAGAATTCAAGAATGGTGATTCCACAAGCCTAATAATCACCTGCATGTAAATAACCTACCGCATACAAGAGAAAAATTCTCAACCAAGAAGTGTATAAAACTATTGGAATTGAAGGAATAAATGAGATTGAGTTAATCAAAATGGATTATTACAATGAGATCAATCCTTAATAAAGGATATCAAAAAACCCTAAAGCAAACCCTAATGGATGCATGCATAAAATAAAAGAATTATTAAATGCATCCATGCATAAAATAAAAAGAATTTATAAAATGCATACTAAAGCTTCCTACATTTAGCTTAAGTGAAAAAAGAAAAAAAGGTGACTTAATTAATTAATAAATCAATATGATTAAATTAATTAAGTTAAATATCATTTTTACTCTAACAATAAATGTCAGGAGTATATGCTATTTGTGAGTTGAAAGTGTGCTAATATTGAACCAATTTAAAAAGATATCAATAAATTATAAGGGTCATTCAACATTATATATATAATTTTTGAATTGAGTTTCTATCACCAAAAGTAAATTGCATACATATGATGATCTAGTTGGTCACATCATTACATCACCAAGAAGATTTATCAAAAAATAATAGTTACGAGTATGAATAAGTTTGGAGTAATATCAAAAATACATAACATATTAAGTAATTTTCTTCCCAAAATTTAAAACATCTAAATATTGTTAATCATTTTGATCATCTTCCTCTTCTTCATGGCCTCCTTCCTATTATTCATATTTAGTTGTCTCCTTTCCTTTTCCTTTGTCCTAGTTATCAACCTTTGGTATGTTGCAACTAACTTTGAAATAATCTTGTCCAATAAAAGCTTCAATAGGTGGAGAGTTCCTTTCGTAGTTGGAATTTTCAAAGTTTTGGTGCGTTCCCTCCATAAATCTCATGGCTTCATCCCTTTTCTTTTGCCTTTCATGTTCCTTATAGTACTGATTTTGAAAATCAATATATTCATTCTGAAATTGTTTATCTATTTGTTTCAAGTCTTGTGGCCAATAGACTGCTTCTTTAATGTCTTCCTTGGTTATTGGATAAGACCCCTTTTCAACTATTTTCATGAATATGTTTGTTGGTTACTCCAATGTAATAGTGACCTATTCAACAATGAAAATAATTGTGAGTCTAAACAAGACTCAGTAAGGAACCATTCCTTCCCTTGGGAGCAGTGTGCATTCCTCCTTTTCCATAAAAAACCAGAAGATCTCAGTAGATAAAATCATCCAAAAGAAATTATAAGTTTTATTCAAACCAATAAAAGACCCACACATAGCCACATGATCCTCAACATTCCATCCAATAATATTACCCATGAACAAATTCCAAACATTCACTACAAAAGAACAATGAAAAAATATATGAGGGACATCTTCAATATGACCACAAAATAAACAAGGAACCCTAGATGACCAACCAAAACCATTTTTTGCAATATTAATTTCCATCTAAAGGTGGCCTTTTTAGGTTCTAACATATTTGACCAACACTGAACGATACCTTTAGATCACATTTTATAATCTAAATTAACATTCCATACTTTGTTCAAATGCTCAAACACACATGGATTGTAGGTTAATTCTTTGTATAGTTGGCTTGTTTTAAACCTTGAGGGGGGGGGGGGGGGTACCATCATTCCAATTNAACCTTGAGGGGGGGGGGGGGTGTACCATCATTCCAATTAATGTTCTAGTAGTTGTCATTATTATTTATAATCTTGATTGGGATAACTAGGAGATTAAGAGATTTAACAAGTACAACATAAGTTTTTTTTTTGTTGTCTCTGAGTTTGTACATTTTTTTAATAAGTTCCCAAAACATCACACACTTATTCTGCAAAATATCATTAAAGGTATTGATACCAACATAGTTCTATTTTTTGTAGAGCACCCCTGTAATAATGTTAAGTGTTTGTCGAGGACACAAATGCAATGAAAGGAAGTTTCTCTATATTCAAGGTCCAAATGGGGAATAAGAGGAAGTATCATTATTAGAAAGTGATAAAGAATTAAATTATTCTCAACCAATCATTTATTGTCACGCACTTGGCAATTTTACCACCCCAAAAACACTCCAACTAGTGGGTTTCTTGAAAAAGGAAAGAGTAACAATTTTCATAGACTTGGGTACTACTCATTACTTAATTAACAAAAAGTTGGCTAAATGCCTAAATTATTTTATATACCCATCTCCAAAGTTTCAGGTTTTGATTGAAAATGGTGGTACAATTACTTGTTTAGAAAAATGTCATGGCATTAAGTTATCAATGACATAATATCATCTTGATTGCTCAATGTATGTTATCTCCATGGGAGCAACATATATTGTTTTGGGAGGCTAGTGGCTTAATACCCTGGCAACAATTGAGATTAACTTTAAAGAACTATTCATGAGATTTAAATTAGAAGAAAAAATAGTGGAACTAACAGGGGTGCATGCAAAAGCCCCATATATGGTAAGCTCTCATCAAATGCAAAAATTGCTAAAGAAAGGAGTTGATGGATTTGTGGCCCAATAATGTTCATTGGAAGCTTATGAATCAAATGCCCCTATCAATCCAGACCTACAAAAATTTATTGATCATCACTCAATAGTTTTTGGAGAGATTCCTAAAGGACTTCCTCCTAAGAGGGATCATGATCATGTCATACAACTAGTGCCTAGAATCCAACCACCCAACATTAGGCCTTATAGGTACCCACACACACACACACACACACACACACACATATATATATATACACAAAAGAGAGAAATTAAAAATATTGTTCAAGAGATGTTAGAAGCAAAAATCATACAACATATCCAGAGCATGTACTCCTCACCCATTGTAATGGTGCATAAAAAGGATGATATGTGGAGTATGTGCACAAACTATAGAGTGTTCGACATGTACACTATTAAAGATAAGTTTCTTATTCCATCATTGATTATTTATTAGATAAATCGAATGGAGCTAATATTTTTACAAAGTTAGATCTTAAATCAAGATACCACCAAATTTGGATTAAAGAATAAGATACTCTCGAGATAACATTTAGGACTCATGAGGGTCATTATGATTTTTTGGTCTTTCCTTTTGGTCTGATTGATGCACCATCTGCATTTCAAATTTTGATGAACTCCATCTTCAAGAAAGTTTTGAGGAAGTTTGTATTATTGTTCTTTGACAATATTTTAATTTATAGCAAGATGTAGGAGGAATATTTACATCATGTTGATTTAGTACTACATGTTCTTCAGGATAACAAGCTATATGCTAAGCCCTCGCAGTGCGCTTTTGGTCTCAAGGAAATGGAGTACTTGGGACACAATATAGTTTCACATGAAGGAGTAAAGGTGGATCCTAAAAAAATTAGGGCTATTAAGGATTGGCTTGTACCCAAAACTATTAAGAAATCAAGAATCTTTTTAGGGCTGACATTGTACTATAGAAGATTTGGGAAGAAATGTGGTTTTATAGAAACACCACTCACTGCTCTATTAAGGAAAGATCTATTTCAATGAAATGATTTAGCTAATGTAGCATTGGAGAGGTTGAGGGAGGCTATGTGCGCCACTCTAGTTATTGCTACTTCAAACTTCACAAGGGATTTTTTGTGGAATGTGATGCTTCAATTAATGGTATTGGAGTAGTTCTCATGAAGGAGGGTCAACCAATTGATTTTGAAAGTTGTCAATTAAAGGGTAAGATCAAATCAAGCCTATTTATGAGGAGATGTTGGTTATTCTTCATGTAGTCAAAAAATAGAGGTCATAGGAAGACAATTCAAAGTTAACATAGATCATGATACCCTTAAATAATTTTTGGAACAAAGATTATCTTCGGAGGAGAAAAACAAATGGGTGACTAAGATGTTGGGATATGACTTTGAGATCATATACAAGAAAGGAGAAGAAAATATTGTGGAAGATGCATTATCCAAGAAATATGGTAAAGATGGAGCTTTATTGTGCACCATTTGAATATTGCAAGAAAATTGGGTAGAAGAAGCTAAATATGAGTGGAAAATTGTTGTTGCTAATAGCTATCTCATTCAACAATTATAGAGTGATCCAAGAGTAGTTCATATAAGTTTTGTTGGAAGGGAGATGCTTTGTGGTATAAATAACGATTGTACTTGTGCAAGTTATCTATTCTCAAACAAAATATTCTCATAGAAATTCACAAGTCTCTAATACGTGTCCATTCAGGACTTTTGAAGACGTATCATTGAGTTAAGAAAGACTTCTTTTGGGAAGGACTAAAAGGGGATGCTCAAAAAATTGTGGCTAATTGTTTGATTTTCTAGATAAATAAATGGGAGACAATTAAGACACCATGTCTCTTGAAACCCTTAGCAATTCCTATCCAGTGTTGGGAAGAGGTCTTCATGGATTTCATTACAGGTCTTCCAAGATCTAAAGGTAAATATGCCATTATGGTCATGGTGGATTGCCTCACTAAATATGCTCATTTTATTGCAGTATCACATCCTTTTACAACAAGTATAGTGGTAAAAGTATTTTTGGAGAATATCCAAAAGCTACATGGTACACCTAAGGTTATTGTTAGTGGCCATGATCTTATCTTTACTAGTCATTTTTAGACGGAATCATTCTCATGTTTGGGAACTCAATTGGTTCATAGTTCTTCCTATCATCCTCAATCTAATGGAAAATGGAGGTTGTTAATAAATGTTTGGAGGGATATCTACTTGCTTCACTTCAAATAAGAAATCACAATGGGTAGATTGGCTACCTCTAGCAGAATGGTGGTATAGCACTTCCTTTCATAGCTCATTAAAATGTCTCCTTTTATGGCACTATATGGAGATCATCCTCCTTCCTTCATGTCATCAT
This sequence comes from Thuja plicata, assembly GCA_018584345.1. Taxonomy (NCBI): domain Eukaryota; kingdom Viridiplantae; phylum Streptophyta; class Pinopsida; order Cupressales; family Cupressaceae; genus Thuja; species Thuja plicata. The sequence goes on from MU223505.1 coordinate 3,885,988, forward strand.
TGCGGGTTTTACTAAAAGTTCAAATTGTGGAGGACCACTTACTTCATCAACAACAAGTAATTTTAGGACTCAAGGATAATTTAGCCATGACACAAAATTGAATGAAGTGACAAGCAGATCAACATTGTAGTGAAAGAAGCTTTGAAGTAGGAGATTGGGTATTCTTGAAATTGCATCCTTATAAGCAATATAATTAAACCAACAAACAAAAAATAATAAGTTGTCACCAAAATACTATGGTCCATACCAGATCATACAAAAGATGGGTAGTGTTTCCTACAAGTTGGAATTTCCACCAACAACAAAGATACATCCAATTTTTCTAGTTTCTTGTTTGAAAAAAGTAATAGGAAACAACATATCTATACAAATAATATTACTAGAGCTCAATGAAGAAGGATCATATTGGAACCAAATTTCATTCTCCAAACATGTACAAAGAAGCTAAGGTTTAAATCACTCAAAGAATATCGCATTCAATAGAAGAATCTACCAGTTTAAGATGCCACATGGGAAAGTGGAGAATTTATTCAGAAGAATCCTTCCTTAGTTGGCATTGAGAACAATGCTTCTCTAAAGAAGGGGGCATGCTACACCCTTAATCCTAGAGTATATAACTTATGGTTGTGCGTACTCAACTTTTGGCTACCTTAAATCCTAATTGAGTCATATTATCATTATTGTACATTGTTATTTAGTTAGTTGGGTCATACTTACACTTATATGTATTCATATTTAGGCTGACCATGGTGTCTTTTGGGCATAAGAGGGTATATATTGGAGGTAGTTTGCCTTATTTTTAGCATATTGAGTATTGAATTCTTGTTGAAGATTATTTGAGGTATCCCCCTTGAAATGGATAAGGAGGTTGCCCCATCGAAGTGGCATATTATTATCATTTATTTGAAGCATATTTTATAAATTATATCTTATATTTTGCAAGTTATTGTATTACACTCATATACACATACACTCCCTATGCCCCCCTCTATCTTTGTCTCTATCTCTCTATCTACCCCCTCTCATCTCTATCCCTGTCTCCCTCTTTCCTTATCACTTTCTCTTTTAATATATCTTTACTTCTGCTCTCTCTAACTCCTATACACACACACACACACACACTCTCTCTCTCTCTCTCTCTCTCTCTCTCTCTCTCTCTCTCTAAATTTTTCTCTCTATTATTTGTCTCCATCATATTATTTCTCTCACACGCTTCCTACCACACCCCCCTCTCTCCATCTTCATATATGTCTCTATCTCTATCTCTTTACCCTCAATCTTTCACCGTTCCCTTTTATCTCTTTTTATCTCTGTCTTTATATTCTTGCTTCTACCTCTCTCTTCCTCTCACCCTTTTGCAAACATAACATGACCCTGTTGGTAATATAATTTTATAATCTTCTGAATTTAAATATTTTGTTCAAGTTATTGATTGGATTTTTATAAGTAGATGCATATTTTATTTGAAGCTATCGCTTATCTATTAATACCTTTGTTGCACAAACAATATCATATTCTTAATGGCCTACCAATTGACCTTCCATACCTCTTGGGCATACCCATTGTACACCAAGTCACAATTGCTAGTTATTAATTAAAATTCAATAATAATGATATTAATTTAAGATTAGAAATGTACAACCAATCCTAAAAATAATAATTTAGTCTACTAGTGAAATTGAAAGGTTCTTAATGAGCCCACTAGGAATCAAGTCTAGTTGTGTGTAAGGCTCCAACATCTAAAAGAGATGTGATTGGGAAAGAGATTGATTACTGAACTACATGCCCATTACAACATATTAATAGAAAACATATTAAGCAATCAGTACAATAAATCAAAATAAAAAGAGGTCTGTATACTAAATTATGTGTACATTATAAATAGAAAACATATTAAACAATTAATACACTAAAGTCAATAATAATAAAAGTTTGTATATTAAACAATTAAAGATAACTTTTAATATTTTAAATTTTAAATATAGACCAAATATTATATAAAAGTCTTTTTTTATTATTGAAAAAATGTGAAAGGGTATAAAGAAGGGGGGCAGTTAACAAACTGCCAATAAAAATACAATACAAGTTGCTAAAGCAAAACAAAATGACCATCACAGAGTTAAACAAGACTGAAACAAGGTATAGACTTTCCAATAGCATTTAAATAGATTGTGATATTGCTATCAGGATTCAACTGTGTAATTTTTGAGTCAAACTCATTGACCCATAATTCATGAGTAGTGGTTCACATGAACCCATCTCTCATGAGAATGAATGGAACACTTAACACTTAACACTTATCACAATTTGACTTGCTGTGGAAAAATATCTCCTACTTATCATTTAAATAGATTTTAAAGTTGCTTATAACACAATATATTCTCTTTATATGGGTGAAGCAAAAATTTAATTTAATTTTTTCGGAAGTTCTCTCACTCTCATTTGGATCATGGATCATGGAGTGATATAAAATGTTGATGTTCACAATCGTTGTCTCACTTGGGATAATCTTTGCAAGTGAGGCTTTCACGACCCCTCAATGTGTGTTTTATGTAACAATAGTGAAGTTTGTTTCTCACTTGTTCTTTCAATGCTCCTTTGCTAAGGAAATATGACACTTTTGGTTGGGTATTTTGGGTCAGATGCGCTGCCATGTCTTTTTTTTGTCTGAGCTTTGGGTGCGTTGGGGAAGTCCCATGCTAAAACTTGTTTCCTTCAGGTGGCTTGGGCTCTTGGGCCTTCTTTTATCATCTAGCATGTTTGGCTGGAAAGAAAGCGGGGGATTTTTTAGGATGTAAGGATAGATGTTATACACCTATTGTGGAAAATTATTCATTCTCTTCGTGAGACTTTTGTAGCTAAGTGTGATTTGACTGGAGGCATGGATCCTGGTGATGTTTCTATTTGTACTCATCATGATTTTCCTCTTCAAGGGGGTGCTCTGGTGTTTGGTGGTCAGGGTAGTAGTAGTAGATCCAAACATCCATTACGGAGGGTCAATTGAGAGGATCATATATTGGACACCCCCTCCTTTCAGATTTTTAAAAATTAACGCTGATGGCTCATCTTGTGGAAATTATGGGCATGCTAGCATTGGTGGAGTTGGGCGGAACAATTTTGGTGATGTTTAGTTTATTTTTTGTCTATAAGGGCTTTCATACAAATAATTTAATGGAGGCTCTTTCCATTTTGTATGTTGTTCAACATTGTTCTGTTGTTGGTTGGCACATAATTATTTGTGAGTCTGATTCTCAAGTGGTGGTGAATTTTTTAACCAAGCAGGAGCATGGGGATATTAGTTGGCACTTGGCTTTAGTTATCAGACAAATTCTTCAGTTGTGCATCTCCCTAGATTCAGTTACTTTCACACGCAATCCTAGGGAGTGGAATGGTGTTGCAGATTGTTTGGCCCAATGGGCCTCAAATCAAATGCAGGGTTGGAATATAGTGGATAAGGGGCAATTGCGTCCTTATATGGCTCTTGTGTTTGATCAGTTAGTGGATAGTGATAGGGTTCTTTAGTGCTCTCTCTTTTGAACACTTTGTTTGTAACTCTTTTGTGATTGAATAAATTTTTACCCTTCGTTTAGTTCTAAAATGTTGACGCAATAAAAAATATTACATAGTATAATTCAAAAGCAAAGCATAACTAAATATTCTGTGCAAAAGACATGATCCATGGAGGTGAAAACAAAGAGACAATTTGAGACAGGGTAAAAGTTGTTGCCATATATATTTATGATATACTTTCTTACAATTAAATTTTTACAATCCATATGAATATTATTTATAATTTCTATATTTGATTATGTTTAAATTTTATTATAAATATTTCAAATCTATCATCAAAATGAAAGAGAATTTAAAAAGATACAAATATATACTTTCACATCATGATTCATCATTTCTAGGCTTAAATTTATGTTTACAACTTTTATTTGGAAAAGCCATGAAAATAATTTGTTCATGGCCAAGTTGTTTTAATTCTATTGAAAAACAATTTGTTCAGGTACTTGCAGAGAATGGAGGTGTAGGTTTAAGTAGCAATGGCAAACCATGAGCAGGGTAAGGGATGAAGTACATGTTAGTCTTTTCCTCTGCCTCCACTAACTCCCAATCGTATCTCACCACTAGATGATAAAGAAACACTTGCATTTCTAGCTTGGCAAACTCATTTCCTGGGCAGATTCTATTGCCCTGCCCAAAAGGGATAAAGGAAAATGGCTCATGTGGCTTATCAAAACGATCAGGATCAAACTTCTCTGGATTCTGAAAATATTCTTCTTTGTTGTTTGTCTGTCTTGTGGAATAATGAACCTGCAACACATTGACACTGAAATATTTAGACACTGCATGAAATGTGACCATTGTTTTACTACTAAGAATGCATAATTATATTGTATCCTTTATACCCACCTTCCATCCCTTGGGAATTGTATAACCACCATAGACAATGTCTGTTTTGGCTTGCTTGAATCCCCCATTAATGGGGGCCACGATGCGCAGGCCTTCTGATATCACATTGCGTAAGTAGTGCAGTCTGCTTATGTCACTCCAACTCAGGAGCTCTCCTGCCTTCTTGTCATCCCTAAGCTTTTGACAATCTGGTTGAAATCACATATAAAAGAAAATTGTGAGTTGAGTCAAATTTAATGATCATGAGACAGACAAATTTATGATCTTTGAAGCAAATTTATTCGGAGATGCCAATTTATTGTCTTTTAATCAAATTTATTGATCATTTAAGAGGAACATAAACACATCTTTCATAGAAATGAATGTTTAATGAATTCAATTTTGTCCTCTCTAGTTTTGAACTAAATTTATTGATCATTCATTTTCATGAATTTGACCAATTACATAGCTTTTGAGTAAAAACTATTGAGCATTCATTCTCCTGAGAGACATGAACCCCTCTTCAGACATAAATGATTATTAATATTGATTCAAAAACTACCCTTAATTCTAATAGCAATGTTATATTATGAATGATATTGACAAATATTTATAACGGACAATAAGATTGCAATCTAGCACAGTAAGGAAGTGTCTATAGGTCCTATAGCAAAAAGATGTAGAATTGAAAATTGGACTAGAGTAACTTGGGAGATATTTGAAGGGAAAAAAAAGGAGAAGAATCACAGAGAATGACAGAAAGATAATATACCAAAAACACAAGATTTGAATAAAATTCAAACAGGCAAAAACAAGTTATAGTCCATCAAATTATATTAAGATAAAAAAACTAAGAGAAACAAAAAGTAATGAAGTAATGAGAAGTAGACTATTTATGTTAAGACCAGTTTAGAACCAAAATCTGCACTCTATTGCGAAGTTTGGGAATGGTCCAGGCAAGTACCTTTGCGAAGGCGTTGTAACACATGGGGTGCAAGGGCAAGGTGTTTGAGCAGAGTGGCCAAGGCAGAAGCAGTTGTGTCATGCCCACCTGCAAAAAGCCCAATCAAATTATCTGCAATCTCCTCCTCACTCAATCTTCCTTCACCCCCTGCAGACAACACCAAGTCCATAAAACTCCCTCCACTCCCTTCACAATTCCTATGCACCTCAATCTTCGAACGAATCAGAGCAACAATGGCTGCCCGTGCCCTTTTAGCCTTCCCAAAGACAGTCCAGGGAAGGTCAAGAGGGTGAGACAGCATCCCATTGCTCAATTCATGGAAATCCCTCTTAAAACCCTCAAATTCCTCCCCTGCCTGCAAACCCATCAAGAATTCTGCAGCTACAGACAGTGTCATGTCCTTAAGCTTTTCATGGGCGCGGACAATACTACCAGCATGCCACTCAGACTGAAGATGCTGCACTACAAGTCTCTCAAATCTCTCAATGCCATTCCTCAGAGTCTGCTGACCCAGAACAGAGTATATAATCTGCCTCAGCCTTTTGTGGCGGGCACCATGGGAAGTTACCATGGCATGTTCCCCAATCAAAACCCTAACAGACTTAGGCCAGCTGTTCAGGAACAGCTTGTTTTCATTAATGAGAATGAATTTGTTGGCCTGAGGGCCCAAAATCACCACAGTTGGGCTGCCCAGAATATGGGTTTTGAAAATTGGCCCATGATCTGCCTTTCTCCTGTCATACCACACATCTGGGTTTTGAGGGTCACTGCATGACCTAATGTAATCCATTGATTCTCCCCAATATGGAAGGCCCATTTTGCCTGGTGGAAGTGGAGGCATTTTGCCTGTAAGTTTCAGCCTTAGAGATGAGAGTAAAACTGGGCCATAAACTATTGCTGAACCCAAGAGAATGTACACCATTGCTGCTGCTGCCATGAAAATGCAAGCGGCCTGGTATGGAAGCCATGTTGGGAACATTTCCCACAAACCCATCTCTGAATTTTTTGTTCAGGAAGAATGAATCTGGTTGTTTCAATTTTAAGGAGGACCTGGACTGACCTTTGTGATTCAATGGTGAAGGAATATGCTCCAGTGGATTGCACCCACAAGGATAGGTGGTCCAGACTTTTGACCACAACCCACCATCTGTTGCAATCTGTTGCTCAAATTCTCAATCAAATATCCTCACCGAATCATGCATGAAGACATTTGAGCAATAGGATGCAGTTAGAGTTATGGATGGGGAAGTCTTTATTTTGTCAAATTGATAAGATTTAAACTTTAAAATTGACATACCATATGTTTACAATTCCAACTTTAACCTAATCATCTCTGTAATTTGTGTCAACACTGTTCATTCTAACCTAAAATAAGAGGGATTACACCCATAACGACACATGGACCAGTCTCTTAATCAAAACTAACCATCTGTCGCTCAAATTTTCAAACAAATATCTTCACCGAATTATGCCTGAAGACATTTGAGCAATATGATGCAGTAAGAGTTATGGATGGAGAGGTATCTATTTTGTCACATTTTCAAAATTTTGATAAGATTTAAACTTCAAAATGGGCATACTATACGTTTACAGTTCCAACTTAAACCTAAACATCTTTGTAATTTGTGGCCACACTGTTCATTCTAACCTAAAATAAGATGGATTACACTCATAAAGACACGTGGGCCAGCCTCTTAATCAAAACTCACCATCTATCTGTTACTCAAATTTTCAAACAAATAACCTTACTGAAATTATGCATACGATTTAGCAATATGATGCAATATGATACAGCAAGCCAAATTGATTTGGATAAGAGTTATGGGTTCAGATGTATATATTTCATCAAATGTTTGACTTCATCTCTTACACTATCTAATTACACTCAACAAAACTTAAAATTGACATACTAAATGTATCCAAAAATCAAATGTGGGCATCTGTACCCTCCCAACTTAAATCTAGACGTCTCTGCAACTTTGCCACAGTGTTCATCCTAACTTGAACTACTATCACAAAAGAAAATCATAATTGCTCAATTTTTTTTTTGTCACTATTCTCATTTGTTTCAGGTGTGATCCATATCCGTGGTTGTAAGTATACTCATGTCCCATTACTTTTTGACTATATTTTGGATTTTCACGAGAGACTTATCTGGCCATTTCAAACTTTAAATGGTTTGAAGGCTTTTTTCAGGCTTGAAAATGATGTTGATTATTTAGAGTTTTTACCTGTGAATCAGATGATTGGTAAGCATGAAATATGTTTCATAAATATAATTAATAATCAATAGTCTTCATGATTGATCCTGCCCTTAATAATCAATAGTCTTCATGATTGATCCTGCCCTCTATCCACCCAGAAATTCTATGTAAGAAAGGTTTGTCCTTCTTGTTTCATATAAAATCAATCATAAAGTACCCTTGTGCAACCAAAATTAGCAACTTTGAAGTAATAACACATCTTGTATCAATGGAAGTATAATGCTTCAAAAACATTTATTTCTTTAATTTCAAGAACATGATGAACCGACCTTTGTGATTAAATGGTGAAATGGATTACACACATCACCCACCGTCAATGTCACATCTCTCATTGTCTCTACACTCCCACCCACCTTAAATCTCTAAAGTCTCTACAAATTTCTTCCATGATTAGAATTACAGGTAGTGTAGGAAACCAAAATTGGCTAAAAGTTCTTCACTCTTCTCAATTGTTACGTCAGCACTTAAAAATATAGAGTTGATAGCACGCCAATTTTGACTAGATTTTCGATTTTCAGGACGGGCTGACATGGCCTTTTCAAACTGTCAACTGTGAAGGTTTTTTTTTTTTTAAGCTCACTTTAAAAGAAACAAGCTTCTATGTGTGAAGAAGGTGATCTCGATATTGGCAAATCTTTTACTTTTGAGTGAGATATCTTTTATTCTTTCGTGAATTTTAAATCACTCTGGAGTATGATCAATTAATTTTTTAACTTATTTTATTATTTTGATGATTTTGTAGTTATTAGTATTTGTGCTTAGATTCATATTATTGCAATGAGTTTTTCTTAACTAGTTATTAAAGTACAAATAAATTTAACTAGTTATAATTGCAGTGGAGATTCTTTTTTGCTATTAGTTGAATCAAAACTAGACGAATGAAATAGTTTACTTTAGATTTCTAGTTTTTGTTTCATATGTCCTTTTCCTCGATTTCACATTTCGTTTTGTGCTTACGGCAACTAAAGAAACACCCTATAAATGGATTTTTTAACACATTTCACTGATAGACAAGTTCAAAGAAATAATTGTAGGACACTAGGGATGTGGGTTGGCTCCCTTCTAGGCAAATTTCTTAGGGTTCCTCTTTTTTGGGGGGCATCAAAGCCATCTCTGTGGAAGGGCTTAGTGGAGAGTTGCTTTAAAAAAATGGAGGGTTGGAAGAGCAAATGTTTGACTTCAGCTGGCAGAATTCTCATGCTAAAGTCAGTAATTTCTGCTATCCCGGTCTTTTCAATGATGTGCATGAAAATCCCAAGGAAATTGATCAATACAATTGGACAAAAAATGCGGAAATATTTCTAGAATGGATCTCAGGATGAAGACAAATAGTCTGTATTAGCATGGAAGGAAATTTACAAGGAAACAAGTGGTGATAGTGCTGGAATTAGAGATTGAAAAATGATGAACGTTGCCCTTGGAGCTAAGCTAGTTTGGTCTATATACACTTCCCCCAATCGTCTATGGGTGAAAGTAGTGAAGGCCAAGTATCTGGATAACATGCAAGATGACCGAATTCTCATAGTTAGGTATCCCCCCATGGGATCGACTGTCTAGAACTTTATTTTGGATTGCAGATCAGCCATCACAAACCAAATCTCTTGGCAGTTGGGAAATGGACTCAGGGAAAATTTCTGGGATGACTCATGGCTAGGCCTCCCGACCCTCAAAGAAAATGCTGAGCTGCATGATTTAAGAAATTTCTTCTCACAGGTGTTGGGTGAAAAAGTTTGTAATTAAATGGAAAGAACACAAGGGATTGGAGGTTCATAATAGGGTTGGAAATCCTTAGAAGGATTAGAACTTAGTCCCCATTAGAAGGAGATGATGAAAGTTATTTTTAGAGACAGACAAGTTTTTATCACCAATAAAGAGGACAAGCTTGTATGGTGTGCTGCCAAAAGTGGAAAATACTCAGTTAAAGTGGGCTATCAGCTCATAGATAGGTGGGAGGAACTTGGGGAGTGGCCTTTCAAGATCTTTTGGGGAAAGGATTGCTTGCCTAAAGTTGGTTCCTTTGCTTGGCTGGCAATTAGAGGTAGAATTCTTACTGGAGAAAGGAGAAAAAGATTTGGTTTCCAAGGTCCTATTAGGTGTGTGCTATGTGAAGAGGCAGAAGAGAATGTGGATCATCTCCTTTTAAATTGTAAAGTGACTAGGGAATGCTGGGAGATCGTATTGGGTAAATTGGGATGGCAGAGTCCTTTGCAATGCTCTTTAAAGGATGTCTTCTTAAGCTGGCCCTACAAGCAAAAGAAATATGTTATGTCGAGTGTGTGGACTATGTGCCCCTCAATTGTGGTTTGGGAGATTTGGAAGGAGCGCAACTAGAGAATCTTCACTAGTAAAGTTGAAACTGTAGAAAGGATTAAACATCATATTAATCATACTATTGAGGAGGTGGTGGGAGCAACCACAACTCACTTCAAAAAAGGGATTTCTATCACCCTTTGGGATCAGAAGATTCAATCCAACTGGCCGAGGATCAAAATTATGAGTGCAAGGCATACTCAACAACCCAAATCCATTGCTACTAGAAGATCGAAGGTGAAATAGCAAAAACCTTGTGAGGATTGGTTTAAGATAAACTTCGATGGGGCTGCCACAACTAACCCGGGTGCCTCAGGTGCTAGAGTCATTATCCATGACAGCAAAGGTGCAACGTTAGCTATAGGGGCCCAAAAGTTAACACATGGGACTAACAATGTTGCAAAGATAAAGGCAGCCATGCTGACAATTAAGATAGGTCAACATTTGCGCCTAAAACACATCCACCTTGAAGGGGATTCAATGATAGTGATCCAGGCTATTATTAAGAGGCACATAGAGGCTTGGCATTTACAACTGTACATTGATGTGATTGTAGACTTTCTCACTTCATTTGATGATTTCAAAGTTAGTCACATTTTAAGGGAGGGTAATGTGGAGGGAGATAGACTCTCGAATGGGCTTTGTCCTTTAATGCGAAACTACGAGTCCGATTGGAGGATTTCCGAAACTAAATGGACTCCTTTCATGATAATAACATATGATGTTATGTTGTGTTGTTCAATGATGATAATTTTTATTACCGAGCAAAAAAAAAAAAAAATTTATAATTTCTTTATTAATAATTAACACGCTCGTACTATTTCACTCCACCCCACCCCACCCCCATACCACCACTATAATTATATTTTTCTGACTTAAAATTTTATAAAATATATTAGAAACATGAATTACAAAATTATTTTACAAGGCAGCATCTATCTCTCATTCAATATATCAACTAATTATTATAATGTTCCACTTCTAAAATTACAATTAATTTCTAAACTAAAAAGCAAGTCACTACGTGACACTTGTTTGAAAAAGGGCATATAGTTGAGTGCTACTTTAAAAATTAGAAGTGTAATATTGTTTCCATCCTCTTTCATATTTTAGTAGGGTTTTTTGTTTAGAAGTTCGAATAACTATTTTACTCATAAATTTTGTATCCAACCATGTACTTGGGAACATCTTATTTCTTTAAGTGAAAGATAGAATACATAATGTATAACTTCTTTTTCGTAACTTAGATTCAATATTTTTTACATGTGCACATAGCTCCATCAAATATATTGAGAACTATACAATTAATGTAAATTAAGATCATGTATGAAAGTAAGAATTTAATGCACATGGATTAGAACCTTATGACATAATCATTAATATACTCATTTTGTTCTTGTACACAACCATACAAATTATTCTTGAAAACATAAGGTTAGACCATAAATTAACAC
>MU223505.1:3897863-3920124 GCA_018584345.1 Thuja plicata
ATATATATATATATATATATATATATATATATATATATTAAAGCAATTTCTTAATAAAAATAATACTCAACTTACCTTCAGATGTATATATTTCATCAAATGTTTGACTTCATCTCTTATACTATCTAATTACACTCAACAAAACTTAAAATTGACATACTATATGTATCCAAAAATCAAATGTGGGCATTTGTACCCTCCCAACTTAAATCTAGACGTCTCTACAACTTTGCCACAATGTTCATCCTAACTTGAACTACTCTCACAAAAGAAAATCATAATTGCTCAATTTTTTTTTTGTCACTATTCTCATTTGTGATTAAATGGTGAAATGGATTACACACATCACCCACCATCAATGTCACATCTCTCATTGTCTATACACTCTCACCCACCTTAAATCTCTAAGGCCCCGTTTGTTTGAGGGGTGGAATTGGAATTTGGGAGAGAAAACCTGGTTTTGATTCCAAATCTTTAGTTTGGTTGCTTACATTGGAAACTGTGAAAACCATAATATAATTTTGATCTTCCAATTTTACTCAAAAAATAAGGATTTGCAACTTCCATCTAAAAGGTGGAATTCATTTGAAAACCTGGTTATGGTACTTTATTGCTCTATTTTATTGGCTCATGTTCCCAAAATTAGCTCATCTTCCCAAAACTTTTTCATCTTTCAGGTCCACCAAACAGTCCAAATTATCTTCCCACAATGTAAAACCAGAATCTCAAAACCTTATTATGAGATAATAAGGTTTTGAGTCAAATTCCAATTCCCCAAACAAACGGGGCCAAGTCTACAAATTTCTTCCATGATTAGAATTATAGTTAGTGTAGGAAACCAAAAATGGCTAAAAGTTCTTCACTCTTCTCAATTGTTACGTCTGCACTTGAAAATATAGAGTTGATAGCATGCCAATTTTGACTAGATTTTCAATTTTCATGATGGGTTGACATGGCCTTTTCAAACTGTCAACTGTGAAGGTTTTTTTTTTTATTAGCTCACTTTAAAAGAAGCAAGCTTCTATGTGTGAAGAAGGTGATCTGGATATTGGCAAATCTTTTACTTTTGAGTGAGATATCTTTTATTCTTTCGTGAATTTTAAATTACTGTGGAGTATGATCAATTAATTTTTTAACTTATTTTATTATTTTGATGATTTTGTAGTTATTAGTATTTGTGCTTAGGTTCATATTATTGCAACGAGTTTTTCTTGACTAGTTATTAAAGTACAAATAAATTTAACTAGTTGTAATTGCAGTGGAGATTCTTTTTTGCTATTAGTTGAATCAAAACATGAAATAGTTTACTTTAGATTTCTAGTTTTTGTTTCATATGTCCTTTTCCTCGATTTCACACATTTCACTTTTATTTTCTAATTATTGTGTATTTTTTTATTATAATTATAATGTATATTTGTCTTTATTTTGTTTATTATTTTGTATCGTATTTAATTCTAATATACTTTTGACATATAATAATATTTTATATTTAATTTAAAAATCTAACTTTGAAATTTTGCAAAAAATTTAAATTAAAGAAATATGACATACAATTATATTATTTAAATGTTATTTATTAATTTATAAAATATTTTTTTATATAATACATTTAAATAAAATTTAAACATAAATTTTTATTTATATAAAATATTGTAAGTAATTAAATAAATAAATACTAAATAACTTATAATTAAAAATAATTAAATACATTTATTTTTTTTATTATAAAAAAAATTTACACATAATATAATTAATTGTAGATAGAATTAAGTATAATAACATATAATTTTGGTTACAATATTTGATATAAATAAATACTAAATAACTTATAATTAAAAATAATTAAATACATTTATTTTTTTTATTATAAAAAATTATTTACACATAATATAATTAATTGTAGATAGAATTAAGTATAATAACATATAATTTTGGTTTCAATATTTGATATAAATAAATGCTAAATAACTTATAATTAAAAATAATTAAATACATTTATTTTTTTTATTATAAAAACTTATTTACACATAATATAATTAATTTTTTTTTTATATTAACTATAGAGAAATCAAAACAAAACATAATAAGTATCCATGAAGAGTTCACCTCTGGAGGCAAGCCTCACACGGAGAAAGTCAAAGTTTGATATACATAAGAAAAAAGGGGCCTAGTGTAGCAGATCTTCAAACTGTTCAACCCAAGCAGTCAAGCCAAGGGGGCCTTCCATCCAAGCAATTCCTTTATTGGCTTGGATTTGAGAAATCATAGAGATCTGATCATCCGTCGCATTCTTGTTCTTGGTGATTTCCTTGTGTAGTTTTTTCACCGTTTTGTTGAAGAGAGACATATTGTTCATATGATTACGATAGTCATAACCATCCTTCATTTCAAAGATGAACATGGTGGAGTGCCCCATCTTGAGGAACTTGATAAGCTTTTCCCTCTCGATCATCATCGTGATGCAGACCTGTGAGGAGATTGTAAAAAGAGTGAGATTCAATGAAAACTCAGTAAGAGATCTATGTATACCTTAAAACCTTTCTTCATTCCTGCACTTCCACAGCTGCCATAAAATGTTAGAAGAGATAATGTTCCACAGAATATTAGAATCTTTTTTAAGTCCTTGTATATGACCAGTGAGAATTTCAAAGATATCAATGAACTTAGGATAAGTTATGCCAAATAAAGCCCAGACCTTCTTCGCAAATAGACATTAAAAAAAAAATGTCTACAGGAGTCAGGACGATTACAGAGTCTACAATTAATTGTAGATAGAATTAAGTATAATAACATATAATTTTGGTGGAAAATCTCGTCCACTCACCCATTCACCCATTGACAGCGACCCACGAACTTGAAATCTAGCCCCCATTGGCGGCCTTTGTCTTTCGGCTCGAAATCCAACCCTCATCGCCAGCGATGGGCATAATTTTTAATGCAAGATAGAGGAGGTTTGAAAAAGCCCTTTGAGGGGGTGGCGATCTGCTCCAAAGGTGGCTGCGACTTAACAAAAGACAGTGATCTTTCAATTTTTGGGCGCGATAGACTGCAAAATCCAATCCATTGGTAAGAACAAACAAGAATAACAACAATATCCCCCGAGATCTGATTTTTGACTACGACATACCAGCAAGGTGGCGATCTGCTCCAGAGGTGGTTGCGACTTAACAAAAGACAGTGATCTATACATTCATTCAGCTACGATCTAGATTATTCAATTTGGATTCTTCATTGACTGCGATTTGAACTATGATCTGCTCCATAGTGATCTAGACACATGCATCCTGAGTGCAAGCATACCGTGATTGTGTGTAATCAAGTCAGATCAGAATAAGGAAGAGTGCACATATCTCTTCGAATACTTCGCTTCCATCCACTCAGATCTGCCCCATGGTCTGCACAGAGATTGTTTCGCTCCAGTAGCAGATCCAAAATAGATCATTTTGCTCCAGTAGTAGATCCAAAACAACGCAGGAATTCACACAGTGGATCACCAATTTTCAAGGTTTTGGAACAAGAGCAGTAAAGATCTGAACATCGCAGCCTTGGAGTTTGAATCTTTCGACTTCAGAGATATCATGTTTCTTCAGTCAGTGGATATTCTTTATTGAAATCATATCAGCCAACCCTACATCCATACTTTGGCTTATTAGCATCATTTATTACTAGTAAAAAGGGAAAAATCAGAAACATCTCTAACCATACACCTTCCAGAAGCCCCCCATCTTGTAGATCTAGGCATCACCCATTGGTAGCAGCCCCCCATCTTGCAGATCTAGGCATCACCCATTGGTAGTAGCCCCCCATCTTCCAGATCTAGGCATCACCCATTTGCGGTTGTGAAGATTCCCTTTATTGTTTAAATTCATGGTTATTTGTTATAATGGAATGGTGATTCATTAAAATAAAATAAAAAACAAAAAAACTATTGTTATTTACATGCATTTATTATAAGTGTTATTTTGTTCATTATAAATATAATCATTGTCGACAATACTGAATCATGATTGCGAAGGTTTGCTGGGGCGACCTGCCCTTTGATGACCTTGATGCCGCAAATCTCTCTGTGATTTCTACGCCTCAATGGGTTTTTCACAAAGGGCGTTGGAGAGACATGGCAATTAAGCATCCTTTGAGATCAACATATTTTCTTAGTTCTCATAATAATTCCCAAGATGTTTGAAATTATACAATGCAAGAAAAAAAAATTCCCCAATGGGTTTTCAAGAATGGGAAATGGGTGGACATTTGCAATTTTGGGACTTCTATGGCGGATTGGTTTTTCCCTACAGTGAGTAATGGATCTTCACTGGGGTTTTGAAAATGGTTTCAAAACCCTCGCCATGTTGGCTCCTCTAGTCATGGCTGGAAGGGTGTTATCAAATCCTCTTCATTGTATTCAGGCGAGTCTGTCCCCAATCAAGGTCAAAATATTATGGGGGCAATTGACAATTATAAGAGTACGACTATCAATGATAGAGAAGAAGTCTTTACGCCACCTACAAATAATCATGAAGGTTTAAAAATGATGAAAGTATGGAACCCTATCCCAGAGATTATTATTGAAAGTACTTTAGAGTTCTGGCCCAGTAATGATTTAACAGATCGATGTGTGATTATTGAGGTACGGGGGCAATCAACTTCTTCATATAAATTGTTGAAGGAAATTAGATTTGAACTTTTTGGCATTTTATATTTTTCAGGTTCTATCATTAGATACCTTTGTAATTATTTTTGATACTGTTGAGGCTAAGGAGCATTCATTAACTAGGCCATATATTAATTTGAAGGATAATGTTGTATTTCTCTCTCCATGGAAGCCCTTTTTTCAACCTGGGTAAATCCTCTCTCAAGAATCTCCCATTTGGTTTCCACTCCCTAATCTTCCCTATGAGATTAATGACTTGTGTATTCTAACGACACTAGGGAATTATTTTGGTACCTTTGTTAGAACTAATCGATGTTTGAAAGAGAACAAACTCTATACCCTGGTTTGTGTCCTTGCAACTAAATCAATGATTATTCCTTCTGTTTGTAAATTTGATTGTCCTTTTGGTAACTGGAGACAATCCATTGTTAAAGATGATGCTTTTTCGGTTAAACCAGTAATTTCCATTGATTGTGATTTATTTGTTTGGGTTTCTGATG
Organism: Thuja plicata; assembly: GCA_018584345.1. Lineage (NCBI taxonomy): Eukaryota > Viridiplantae > Streptophyta > Pinopsida > Cupressales > Cupressaceae > Thuja > Thuja plicata. Next base: position 3,903,012 of record MU223505.1, read on the forward strand.
CAGATGTTGATATTAATATGTCGAGGCCTTCGTCTGATCACCCAACTCCTTCCACTTCCCCACCTGGTGTATCCTTTTCCTTTCCCACGATACCTGACATGCAACCAGTCCAAGCTTCTTGTATCATTCCTCCACCTTTGATTGATTCATCCCTTGTCCCTTCTATCTCTGTTTCCCATCACTATCAAGAGCCTTGCATCATCCCTTCTCCTCAAATTGATCCCTCTATTTCTATTGTCCCGCCTATGACCTCCTTGACTTTAACCACATCACGCCTCCACATATCCACCTCACTCCTTTCCCCCTCACCTTTTCATATTCAGTGTTCTTCCCCCTCTTCCTTTGTCCAAGATCCTTCACCTTCTATTACTAAGGTATCTCCCTGCATCTCCCTTGCTAACATCCTTTTGGTTTTTGGAGGCTCATCTCATGTTGATCCCCTCCCATCTTCTCCTCTACTCCCGCTTCATTACCCTCTCCTCAATCCTACCAACCCCTCTCTCTTTCCACTTCTCTATCTACTGCACTTACTTTTGTTCCATATATTCTATCAACTACTCATAGTTTGCAACCCCTTCAAACAGGAGATCATATGGAAGGTTTAGTAGACAATCCACTTTTAATCAAACCATCTCTTCAAGTGGTTCCACAGGTGGAATATATTGCTAAGGAAGCCAATGTTATTTTGAATGAGCAGACCATTGATTCTATCATTGATTTTTTTGATTCCTCTTTGACATGGTTAGCATGCAAGGGTGAAATTCCTAAGACCAAAAATCCTAATGAGATGCTACCTCCAAATGTGGATTTATCCCTACAAGAGGTTCCCATCGCATTTTCACCTTCTCTGGATGGTATTATTAATAAGAAATTTCAATCTTCATCTTGTTCCATCTTCCAATCTCCTTCCTCAAAACTCTCCCCCCCTTCATCAACTAAACGGAGAGGGAGACCTTCAAGTGTATCTAAACTTAGGGATGAGATTAATGTTGGGATTCAAAAAATATTATTCCCTTCATTAACTATCCACAGGAATGGGGAAAAGAAAGTGTCTTTTAGCCCTCCTACTACGAGGGCTGCTAAGGTCAAAAGAAGTCTCCAGTCTGAGTATGCCGAAGGGAAGAAATCAGTAAATGATCAAGACAGGAGGGGAGCTGAGACTTCCCCTTTGGAGCCATGAGAGATCTTTCATGGAATATTAGGGGCTTAAACACCCCTAACAAGAAGCGGCTCATCATGAGTCAACTATTTAATTCTAAATTTGATATTATTCTTCTCCAAGAAACTAAATTAACTAATGAAGTTGCCATAAAATTGTTTACTTCCTGGAAGTTGGGTAATTTCTGGGCCTCCCCCTCTAATGGTGCCTCAGGGGGTCTTGCATTTTTATGGGATCCACTCAAGGTAACTTTAGAACAAATTTCATTTGGTAAATATTGGATGCTCTCTTTGGTTAAGAGTTGCTCTTCTAAATTATCCTTCTGGTTGTTTAATATTTATGGCCCTATTCCCATTATTAAAAAAACCAAGCTATGGACATTTCTGGGTGATTTGATACAGGCACTCTAGGGGGAGTTGGTCATCCTGGGAGGGGACTTTAATGTTGTCCTTAATAATGATGATAAATGTGGTGGGATTATTCCTTCTCCAAAGGTGATGATGGATTTTAATCAGTTTATTTATGATAATGATCTCATTGATGTCTCTCCCAAGGTGGGAAAATTCACCTGGACAAATTGCCGAGTGCATTTTTGTAACATTGCAGAGAAGTTGAATCATTTTCTTATTTCTGATTTATGGTTTCAGAGTGAAATAGACTACCACTCACTCATTTACTATCTCTGGTTCTGATCACTTTCTGATTATATTACATTTATCAGAATCCTCTTCTTTCCAGAGAGGTACCTTCAAGATTGAGCCAATGTGGTTCTGAGATCATAGTTTTATTCCTTTCCTGACATAATGTTGGCTAAACTCTCCATATATGAAAGGCACCTGAATATTTAGACGGGTTAAAAAATTGCAGTTACTAAAAATAAAGATCAAAGATTGGAACATTAATACCTTTAAGAACATTTTTAGGAGAAAACTAGATTGCAGTCAGAATTGGCCATAGTTAATGACTTTATTATTCACAATGGAATGGATGCCCAATCTTTTGTACTAGAAAAGGATCTCAGATGTTCTCTAGAGGAAGTAATTCTCAAAGAGGAGATTTACTAGAAACAAAAATCTTAGGAAACTTGGCTTGCAGATGGGGATAGAAACACAAAGTTTTTTCATGCTTCTACTAAGCTTAGAGGTCTTAAAAATAAAATTGTTTACATTGAATCCTCTAGTGGAAAATTAGAAGATGAAAATGACATTGTTGATGAGGGTGTTTCCTTCTTCTCAAATTTGCTAACCAAGCAGCAAATTCATTGTTCTAATTCTTTGTTAGATTCTATCCCACATTGTGTATCTAAGGAAGATAATATTATGCTTATGGCTCCCTTTACATTGAATTAGCTTAAAGAAATTGTTTTTTCCATGGCCCCAGACAAGTGCCCAGGTCCCGATGGATTCACCATGCTTTTCTTTCAAAAATGTTGGGATTTTTTGGGAAATTATATTTTACTTTCATTAGATAAAGCTAGGATTTACAAAACCATGTTGAAAGAGCTTAATCATACTTGGATTTCTCTCATCCCAAAAAAATACAATCATAAATCATTTTCTGATTTTCATCCTATCTCACTTTGTAATTCTCTATACAAAATTTTTACTAAAGCTATTTCTGTCAGGTTCGCCAAGGTCCTTCCTAAAATCATCTTTGAGGAACAAGGGGGATTTGTGTATGGGAGAGAAACTCTGGAGGGTGCTATTAAGGCTCATGAAATTTTTCACTCCATCTGATTACATAACCAATCATATATGGTTCTTAAGCTAGATATGATGAAAGCATATGATCGTGTTGAATGGGATTTTCTTCTCATGGTTGTCACTAGGTTTGGTTTTCACAGAAATTGGGTAAAATGGATCCAAGCCTGCATATCTTCTCCTTCATTATATGTTATTATTAATGGGTCCCCTAGAGATTTTTTCTCATCTTCTAGAGGTATTCGGCAGGGGGATCCCCTTTCCCCCTTCTTGTTCATCCTAATGGCTGAGGGGCTTAGTAGATCTATAGGTTATGCTAGACAGGTTGGGATTTGGAAAGGTGTCTCCTTGAATGATGGAAATGAATCCTATACACATAATATTTTTGCGGATGATACTCTTCTATTTGGAGAAGCCACCATCATGGAAGCTCAAGTTATTAAACAAAGAATTGATGATTATTCCATGGCATCTAGGCAATTAATTAATCCAGAAAAATCAAATTTTTTTCTTAAATGTTACCCCTTTAGTTCAATTTAGTCTTTCTAAATTATGGGTCTTTTTTTTTTTTGGGGGGGGGGGGGGGGGNAGTTTCCTTGCCAAAATCTTGGATTCCCCTTCTATTCTGGCTTAGAAAAACATTATTTCTGGGATAAGATTATTTAAGCAATTTCTCAATGGATTCTGTCATGGAAGCATAAATGGTTGACCTTATCTGGCAAGTTACTGATGATTAAATATGTCTTAAATGACATCCCACTTTATCTTATTTCGGTCCTAAAGATGCCTAAGCGCTTAATTGAAAAACTCCAGTCCATCTTAAGGAACTTTCTTTGGGCTGACAATGTAACTGAAAAGAAAAAGTTACCCCTTCTTGCTTGGAGTAAGGTCTCTACTCCTAAATCCATCCAGGGTGTTGGAGTTAGGGATCACATTTATAGAATAAAGCATTGGGTGCTAAATTGCTTTGGAAATTATACCAAAACCCAAATTCTAAATGGGCCAAATTAATGAGATCGAAGTACCTTGACTCTGATGAAAGGGAATGAATTTTTACAACTTTAGTTTTACCTCAGGGGTCTAACATGTAGAATTTCATGGTTTCTTGTCGATAGCTCATCCTTCCCTCCATCTCTTGGTTAATACATGATGGGTCAAAAGCGCGGTTCTGGGAGGACTCATGGAATGGGCACACACCTTTATCTAAAATCTGGGAGTGGCACCCCTTAGATGCTCATCTTAAACAGATTTGGGGTGACCAGGTTTTTCATTATTTAGATATTCAGGATGGTCTTGCAGTTTGGAAAGATCTTTCTGTCCTAAATGATTTTTCAAATTTGGCAGCAGAACTTCATAAATAACGTCCTAGCTCTAGACCTATTTTATTCTCTCCTCTTGAGGATGAACTTATTTGGTTAGGTTCCCCTTCTGGCCAATATATGGTTAAGGTCGGTTATGACTCAAATTTCCATCTTTAATCTTCCAACTCTTGGCATGTTAGAATTTTATGGGGATCTGCATGTCTTCCTAAGGTGGGGGCCTTTGCATGGTTGGCCATCCAAGATAGGGTCCACACTAGGGCCAAACTTGATAGATTGGGGATCACCGATGGTTTTCATTATACTTTATGTGGATACTTTATGGAAAATTTTGATCATTTATTCCTTTACTAACCCTTTGCTCTTGATTGTTGGTATTGGCTTATTCTTAGGCTGGGGTGGTGTACAACTATAAGCCCTCATCTTTGTGATCACTTCAAAGCTTGACCTTTTTTGCACAAATCTTCCACATTTGCACCTGTCTAAGAGGTGAGCACTTCTATAGTCATCTAAAATATTTGGCTTGAGATAAATGAAAGAGTATTTAGAGGCAAATCTACTTCATGGATCGAGGTCATTGGAAAAATAGAAAAGTCTATATATGAAGTGATGCTTACATATCAAGTTAAATTGATCAAGAGAAATAAGAATTTTACTGTGTGATTTTTTTATTCATGACAATTGGCCTCTTCTTCAGTCCCTTCTGCCTCATGGATGTCAAGCTTCTTGCTCACCTTCCTCCTTCCGCCTTAATGCTACTTGGTCCACTCCTCCTTTCAGTTTTGTGAAACTGAATTATGATAGTGCCTCTAGGGGATATCTTGGCATTTCAGGAGCGGGGATTGTTTTCAGAAATTCTGAGGGGAACATTATTAATGCAGCTTGCAAAAAGCTTCCCTTAGACTCCAACAATGTAGCGGAGATGGAAGCTCTTCTCTTTCGTCTTTCTATTTGTCATGCCCAAATTTTAGGGCAAAAACACAACAATTTTTTTTGAAGAGCATAATAATGTCTTATTGAATGCAGTTGTGGTTTCAGTTGTGAGGTTCCCAAGTTTTCTAACTAGTTTTAATGTTTACATAGATGATGAGTTAGGTTACGTTAGTAACACGAGTTATATTTAGGGTCAAGGGGAATCATGACCATATGTCAACCTCCCTCAACCCAAATGATGAGTATCTAGGTTAAATCTATTAAATCTCTTAACATTAATCACTTAGACAAAATCATCTATAAGTACTATCAATCATTTACATACATTTTCACGTATTTTATAAATTTCTAATTTAATTTCAATCCACCAGTTCCTAATCTTATTCATTTAAAATACAATAAGTTAATCATTAAATTCACTTTTAAAAGCGTCTGGTTAAACTAATTTACTTAATAAATACTCAAGAATTCCCACATAAACTAAGATTAATATTGAGACATTAATCATTGATTTAATAATCTAACTAACCCCTATTTTCTAACACCTAACTTATTAATATAATCACTTAATTGTTATAAGAATGTTCCTCAATAATTAAATTTATCTATTTAGATTATAATGTCCCACATTAAAAAAAAATAGTTTAAAACAATTAGTTGATAAAATAGTTCAAGTTATTCTATTATGCACCTGAAATAAATTAACATCCAAAAATTTGTTTTACATCTAATCCTAGTCCCAAGGTTTAGTTAGAGATAAAACAAAAACAAGGGAAGGATTTAACTAAAATCATAACATTTAATATTCCTTAGTAATTATTGTAACCACCTGGATTTGGTCTGTTCCGACTATAGACCCTATTTGCCCTAAGTATGATCATACCCCCAATTATGTTATGACAATGTTACTTTGGCATAATTCATTTTAAAACAAATTTAATGTCCTAGGTGATTTTTATCACTGAATTATATTAACTATTATAGCCATACAATTAAAATCAATCCAAGCCATTTAAATTAAATCAAATTTAAAGATGGCTATATTATTTAATCATAAAGGAATTAAATAAAACCCCTAAATCAATTGTTCACTTGCAAACGAACCCATTCCCCTAGCCTAATTAATTTAATTAAATTGGCTATAATCCTATTGATTATTAAAAATCAATTAATTGTTTAAATAATTAATATCCTATTTTGAATGAATTAAATAAGTTTAATTCATTTCATTAATATTCCTCTAAACCCCTAACCTAGCACACTTCAACCACTTCTACCTTGGGTTCTAACCCATCCCAACCTATTCCCCCATGCTAATGTAATTCTAATCCTAATTTCATTCTAACCCACCTCCTAATGTTGTCACATTCCATTAGGGAGTGATTAAAGACTCCACCCACTTGAGAAAGTCAAGGAATCTCAAGATTCCTTCTCTCAAGTCCACTTTCTCAAGCCACTCTCTTGCACCCTTCCCATGCTTCTTTAAGGCTCTCATTAATGCCTCATTAATGTAGATTTTTTTAGCCCATGTCTCCCTCATGCCTATTGAATGCCTTTGGCATTTATTGCTCTTACACACCATTAATGAGTTCTTCAACTCCATTAATGCACCTTGTCCCCCCTCTCTCTCCTCATTCTTCTATAAATAGAAGGCATTTTTTAGAGTAAATAAGCCTTCATCTCATATTGAAAATGCATTGTTATGTTGTTACTTGATTCATCTAGATTCATGTTTCATTTAGTTTTTCATGTTTAGGCATTGTTATTATCTCCATTTTTAGAGCTAGAATGCATTGCTTAATGATTAAATAGCTTGTTTTAATTCAAATCTTTCATGCTAAGTTGTATATATCACTGATAGTAGCATAATCTGAGGGCTATTATGTTATTAATCATAATTTTCTTAGTTAGAAAGCAATAGGTCGATATTAGTGGTTTTATATGCTCATCTAACCCCTTTTTTGCTAATGCAATGATCTATTGAAGTGTCGTGTTGCAAATAACATGTGCACATTTTAACACACATTTCTGGCGCCCACCGTGGGGCTCAATTTCCAACCTTGCCTCATTTTGAACCTATTTTTCACTAATTTGCATGCACAAGATTATGTTACAGAGTCATTTCTGGTAATTCTAGATCGCATCGGGGATATGTGCTCGCACCGCAGAAAATGAGGCTCGCATCCGGGATTTCCTAGATCATTTCTAGTTTAGGATCGTTTATGGTTTAGGATTGCATCTAGAGAGCATTCAATTGCATCTGGTGACAAAGGCTCACATATGGTATACTGTATCGCATCTGGTTATTTTAGGCTCGCATCTGGTTAGATAAATTGCATACTTCATTACCTAACACTAACATCTTAACCAGTTGTGTTTTTGACGTTTTGACAGCCTAACTAGTGTCTTGCAGGTTTTTATCAAAAGGTTTTTTGTGGGAGCTAAACAAAGAATACTAACTTGGTTTTTCAGGTTGCCAAACCCCATCTTGACCTCTATTTTTACATGCTTTAAACACTAAGGACATTTTCTAATCTTCTAATAAACTGACTAGAGGACTATTCTCTTTTCCTCTTGAGGAAAATTAGAAACTCATACATCAGTTTAAGAGTTGAAAGGAATTTGGAGATAACTGAACAAGAAAACTCTCATCGTATAATTACTTTTGGAATCAGTAATCGAACCAAACAAAGCACTTAATATTGTGGGAAAATTGGACAAGTTTCATCGTCTAATTTTGGATCAGAAATTGAACAAGCAAGTCATTTAAATATTGTGGCTAATTGAACAACACAAACTTTCCCTTCAAAGCATCCTGTTTTCATAAAATAGGAACATCTAAGTCAGGCACAACATTGCTTGAGGGAATGAACTATTTTCTTGACTTTGTTTTGGGAGAAAATGACATGGATTAGGAGAGTATGCTCTTATTCTTTGGAAGAATTAGAAATCTAGACATCCTACGCTCGCCAATCCTTTGTACGCAAATTTAATAGGAGAGGGCCTGCCGGTTGAGGAAAAAATCTCTTGGGAATGACTCAAGTGAGGACAGGTTTTACGCCAACCCTTCCAACTCACTATAAATAATTGTTTCCTCGTAGGCCAAAGCCTCAGAAGACGGAGCCAATTTTGTTCATAGAATTTTGACATCATTCTTTGAACATGCTTGGATATATGTAGAGTGGAGCCGCTTGAATCTTTCTTGGGAGATTACATATACTTAACTACTCATAGGGCTATACGCCTGAATTTTGCCTTGTTTAATTCTATGGGGGACGGTTTCGAACAGATTACCCAATAATAGACAACATTTCAACTGAAAGTATTCCTGTTTCACCCCTGAAAGGGTGATAATCTTTGTGCAAGGAAAAAAGTAATATCCCCAAGGCACTCATCATATCGTGCCCTCACTTGTGTTTAGAGTCGACTAATACATCATCATTACTGGAGCCATTGCGTGCTTTGTGATGGTTGTATTCTGATTAGCATTTGAGTGTGTGCCTAAGTCAATGAGCAAAGATTTTCATCCTCCACTTAGAAAATAGGGATAAGATGTGTATCTGTTTCACCCTCCTAACAATGTAAATCTGTTTGACGTGCTTGAAAAAAATCATTAAAAAGATAATGTCTTCAAACAAATAACAAATTTCAAAACCTAGATCAACACATGTGTTATCATTCACTGACGAGTCTCAGAATGCAAAACTACAAACAAATGAACTTCACGCATTTCCAAAATAAAATTTTCAAAACTGATCAAATCTGATAGAGACATCAGAAAATTGCAGCCTGGATTTCTTGAATCGTATTCAATATTGAGGCTCACATCTGGTATCACTGGCTTGCATTTAGTCAGCACAGTGTCGCATCTAGTATTTAAGCTCGCATCTAGGGTCATCAGTAGATCGCATCCAGTATTTCTAGGATCGCATCTAGGAGCTCACATCTAGGATAGTGGAAATTTGCAAGATAATTTCTTAGAAAGTCTCAGTTGATTTGGATAACCTTTTGTCTCTTTAGTCTGTCCCTATTGTCTTTTCTAGTCTCCCTATCGTTAAATCAAAACACTTTTTCAAACGTCCACCTTGTATGTGTTGTCAGTTTCTCATAATCTACCTCAATACATGTGGTCTATCCACTTCTTACAAACACTTGGTTCCCAGCTCACTATCAAGGCATTCTAACTCTCTGACGCTAGAATAATTTACTTCCACCAAACTCAAATGATGCTTCCACCTAGACACACTCACTTGAAAGATTCAAGATACTACCTAACACTCTTGGGAAATGTTGACAAAATTTGAGACACAACTTTATGGTTAACACAAGACACAACAAGTACACCTCTAAAGGATCGAAAGTGCCTCCTAAAACACCGCACTTTCCAGGGGAAACATCTCGCAGTTCCCTACTTGATCTAGACTCTCCACAAATGGATAGTGACACTCACAGATGGAGTGAGGATTTTGAGGAATATAACAATAGAAAACACCAAAAACCAAAAGATATCGATGAAGAAGAAGAACCCAAGTTCGACCGTCCTTTATTTGAGTCAGGCACTGAAGAAGACATCACTAAAGAGGAGTACAATAAACTCAAGCAAAGCAGGAAATTCCAAAAGATGATGGAAAAGATAATTGGTGAGGATAAAGAGAAATACTTCCTCCATTTGGCATCCACCGTCATAAAATTAACCCAGGATTATGATGTGGAGAAACTCAAAGAAAAAGAGGTGCCAACTTCTATATCCATTCTCACCAAGCAACTCACTTTGATGCAAACAGAGCTCACAAACCTCAAACAGGAGAAAGAGAAACCCAAAACAAAATAATCTTTGGATGCCATTTGGCCATTCCCTTTTGACAAGAGTATCACGATGGTTCCATTCCCTCCCAACGTGGCACAACCAAAATATGACAAGTATATGGGAGAGACCAATCTGCATGACCATGTTCGATATTTTTGTGCTCTTAGCATAGAGTACATAAAAAAACCCACATACCTCATGCGACTATTTCCTAGAAGTCTAGGAGGTAATGCCATGGAGTGGTTCTCAAAACTAAACCCTAAGGTCAAAACTTTTGAAGAGCTAATTCAATGATTTATCCAACATTACTCCTATAACATACAACATGATGTGACCATGATGGATCTATGTAATACTAAGCAAAATACCGGTGAATCATTTACACACTTCCTTCAAAGATGGAGGAAAATATTTGCACGGTACTCAAGAGCTATCCCTGAATCAGAGATGGAAATCTTTGTCAATAACTTGGTACCAGAATTGGACTATGCATTACAAATGCAAGATTACCCTAGTTTTGACAGGATGATTACAATCGTCCTCTGTATCGAAGAAGTTATGGTCAGAAAGGGGGAGATCAATCTTCAAGGTGAAAACAAATCCAACAACTCCAACTCCAAACCTAAATGGTGGAAACAAAACAAGAATTTTATCAATGATGGTGTAGTAGATGCATCCAATGTTGGCCCTAAACCTGAGGTATTCAATCTCACTAATAGTATGCAAGCAAACAAGGATGCCAAGGTCACAACGCCCATACCTAGAGCAAACACAGATAATAGCAAGGTTCAGACATGGACTTCAAAACCTCAAAGAACATTTACTCCTTTGGGAGAGCCTCTCAAAACTCTTCTAAAAACACTATTAGATAAAAAAGTTCTCATGATCCCAGATTCCAAACCGTGGGAACCAATGGTCAAACCCAGATGGTGGGATGATAATTCCTACTGTGTCTTTCACAAGAACAAAGGACACAAGAATAACAATTTCCTTAAGCTTAAACATGTCATTCAAGACCTCATCGAAGGTGGAAAGATCAAAGTGGATAAACACACTACCAATGAAGATCATACCGCATTCAATAAACCATTCCCTAATTATGACAAAGGGGAAACATCTAAAGGGAAAGGTAATGAAGTAAACTATTTCTATTCCAATAATGACAATGTGATCAATACACTAGATTTTAAAATAGAATCAATCAATGTGGTCACAATCAAAGGTGTTTCATTCCACTCAAATGCAGTAACACAGAGCCAAGCACATGTCACAATCAAAGGACCCCCAAAACCAGCATCAACATTCAAGGTTCCTTTCATCACTATCCCTAAACCAACAGCAATAGATGTGGTTACTATTTCTAGAGAAAAGTATGACTTGGTAGACCAATTGCAACAAACCTGTGCCAAAATCTCCATTTTTTAGTTGCTCAAAATATCCACAGTACATAGGGAGATCCTAAAACAAGCTCTACATGCTGCTAACATCTCAAAGGATATTGATATAGACAAATTCCAAGCGATGATCAATCACATCTCAATGCCACATTACCTATCCTTTTCTGAAGAGGATGATATGTCATTGACACATCCACATAATCAACCCCTCCATATTGAAGTCCTCATTCATAAATCCTATGTTAGACTCATGTTGATAGATGGAGGTGCAGGATTGAATATATATACACTTAACCTAATCAAGAAACTGGGTCTCTCAGAACAGACCATTGACTCTAGAAGAAAAATAACTATCAAGGCTTTTAATGAGGAAGAAAGATCCTCTAAGGGTCTTATTATTCTACCTATTAGAGTTGGACCAATTTAAAGGAATGTCACATGTCATGTTCTAGATCTACCCCTAGCCTACAACATAATGTTGGGAAGACCATGGATTCATGAAATGCAAGTTGTGTCATCTACTTACCCAGTGTATAAAGTTCCCACATAATGGGGTGGAAGTGACAATTCCTACGGATGCTAACTATACTTGTAATAATATCAAAGCAGGTAGTATGATCCCACATAACAAAGAGGCTATGGATGCATTTTCTCCTGAAACTACCAAGGACATGATTATGAAGAGTTTTGGAAAAACCTTGAAACTTGAAGAAACAGGTATGGGAGAATACAAGCTAGACCTGACTCCCTCACTGATGGAATTACCCATATCACCAAGATCCTATGGAAAAACTTCCTTGATATTCACACCTACTACATCCAAGGAGCTAGAAGTACACAAAGCAACTGGCATGATAAAGGCATCCACATCTTCTTTAGATAACACAAAAGAACAGGCAGTCTTAGACTGGCTTTACAAAGGAGAACCGACAGAAGCTGAGGTTAAACATGTAGAGATATCCCCAGAACAGTATGGAAAGGAATATGATTTCCTCAAGAATATGGGATACAAAGGAAAGGGGCCTCTAAACGACACAGGAAGAGGGCTTATTGAGCCTATACCCATGGAATTCTAGAATACCAGAGACAAAACAGGACTGGGTTTCAATACTAAATCTAACAAACCTGCTTCAAAAGACAGCCTAGACTCAGAAAAAGGGAGTGATGAAATAGATGAACTAGAGTAGTGGTCCTATGAAAGGTTATTACATGTTGGCACAGAGAATCCCAACTATCAAGGAGAATTCTATCTACCTAGCTTTGAGGTACCACAAGATCTTCACACCCCTTTGTTAGCACAACCTCCCATTCAAGAGGTAGGAGACTCAATGACAGATGGTTCAACGATACCCTTAATAGCAATAGCTATAGAAAGCGCACCCCGACGACAGGATTTACATCCTAACTAGGGGAAATTGGCCACGATTTCACATATTCTTGACCTACCACACTTTGATCCATAGATAGCTAACCGAGTACACCAGATAACTATTGCTGAATACTTAAACCGATCTCATGATGAAGTCACTGACTCTCATGATTATGAATGGGATGAGCTATCTGTCGCTATAGAGGACATTGAAGTAGATACAATTCACATTTTTTCAGCTCCCTCAGCTCCTCATGAACATTCTGACACTACTCCCAACAACGCTAATATTCCTGAAGCGGAGGAAGAGTTCCTTCCTGCAATCATTGATGAAGAGACTGGTGTTCTCATAAGTCTAGAAGAATTTCAGAGGCTACAAGAAAGAAGCCTCCTTTTACAGAGAGATGATGATGAGAGTTCTACTGATGAGTCACTAGAGTTTGGTCCACATATGACTAACAATGACCCTTTTTATGACGATCTAACTCTTATTGATCTAAACATTGAAGAAATTAACTTAACAAAACATGTCATGTCAGTTAATGGTCTTGATGCTGATGCGATGATGTCCTTCCCAGAGTCTAATTCCTTGTCTTTGATACACCCAGACCTCATTGATTGGACTAACATAGATCCTACACCTATCCTTGAATTTCCCAATGACTACACCCTAGCTTGCTATCTCAATGCTTGTGAACCTTATCCTTCTTCCACCAATGCAAGGAGCGAGAACATGTCATAGGAGGATATCAGGTTTCTCAGTCAAACATTGAAAAATAAAAATAAAAAGGGGACTGATGGTGAAAACCACATTGTGGCAGTATTAGATCCTAAAATAGTAAAAACAAAAGACGTATCCAATGGTGAAAACCTCTCAAAGGCGCCAAAGGATGAGATTCTTGATATCCTCCCCGAACACTTTCAGGAAAGGTCTTCAGTTCTGATTGAACCAACTCATCCAGTAAATTTGGGCACCATTGAAAATCCTCAAATCGTACACCTTGTACAATCTTTGTCAAAAGAGGAGAAGACACAGTTTACAGATTTCCTAAGGGAAAAGAAGGTCAACCTTGCATGGTCTTATACAGGTATGCTTGGACTAGATCCTAACCTAATCATGCACCACTTATCTATAGCTCCTGGGATCAAGCTCGTGAAACAAAAACTTAGAAAGATGCATCCTCACGTTGCATTGCTAGTAAAAGTAGAGCTAGAGAAATTGTTGAAAGTTGGATTTATCAGAGTCATTGCCTACACAGGATGGATCTCCAATGTGGTCCTTGTGTCTAAATCTGATAAATCTATCAGGATCTGTACAAACTTTAGAGACTTAAACAAAGCATGTCCGAAAGATGACTTCCCACTACCTAACATTGACATGATCATAGACCTCACAACAGGCTGCCATATGTATTCATTAATGGATGGATTCTTGGGCTATAATCAAATCAAAATTGCCCCTGAGGATCAAGAGAAAACTACATTTACATGTGCATGGGGCACCTTTTGCTGGAACATCATGCCACTTGGGTTAAAGAATGCTGATGCAACATATCAAAGAGCCATGACAACTATATTCCATGACATGATGCACAAGAACATGGAGGACTACGTGGATGACACATTGGCTAAATTCAAAGAAAGAGGTACTCATATTAATGACCTAAGAAAGATCTTGGACTGAATGGAGCAATTCCAACTCAGGCTCAATCCAAAGAAGTGTGCCTTTGGCGTCCAATCAGGGAAACTCTTAGGGTTTATAGTTTCGGCAAAGGGAATTGAGGTAGATCCTGCAAAATTCAAGGCTATTTCAGAAATGAATCCTCCATGCAACATCAGTCAAATGAGAACATTACAAGGGATACTTCAATCAATCAGGAGATTCATGTCACAACTTGCCAATAGGGCACAACCCTTTACAAAATTACTACATAAAGGGGTCACCTTCAAATGGGATGAGCATTGTAAAGCCAACTTTAGAGAATTAAAAGGGTACCTGGCTACTCCTATTCTTATGGTGCCTATTCAAGGAAATCCATTACTCCTCTATATTTCAGCTACAACTACATCATTAGGAGTCTTATTAGCACAAGAGGATGAAACAAATAAATAAAGAGCTATTTACTACATTAGTAGAACACTAGTCTCCTATGAGCTCAATTACAACATTATTGAGAAAGCATGCTTAGCAATCATCTTCGTATCACAAAAATTAAGAAACTACATGCTCTCACATACGGTAAGGCTCACTGCTAAGATCGATCCTCTGAAGTACCTTTTAAGCAAAACAACATTGACAGGACGTCTAGCGAAATGGGTCCTCATTCTAAGTGAATTTTACATTGAGTATGTAGACAAGAGAGCTATTAAAGGACAAGTCCTCGCTAATCAACTAGCGGATTCACTGCTCCAAGATGATGAACCTTTAAAGATTGAATTCCCTGACGAGACAATCATGCATCTAACTGAGTATCCATGGAAGATGTATTTTGACGGTTCTTTCACATAGCAAGGCTCTGGAGCAGGGGTGTTGTTCATAACTCCTCAAGGTTACAAGATACCAAATTCCTACAAACTGATGTCTCCATGCACAAACAACATTTATGAATATGAAGCATTGGTAAATGGACTCAAGCTTGCCATGGAATGGAAAATTGTAGAGTAACACGTGTACGATGACTCCCAGCTTGTTATCAATCAAGTTAATGGAGATTACCAGACAAAAGATGAAAATTTGACACCCTACAAACAACTAGTTTATGACTTGAAGAAATACTTTGCCTTCATCACATTCTAGCAGATACCCAGAACAGAGAACAAAGCTGCAGATGCTATGGCTACATTGGCATTTATGTTACAACTAGAAGAACATCAGTTCTGCTATGACTTCTTGGTGGAAGAACTCTCCTATCATGCCTTTGATACCCTTGAGTACCATGTAATCTATGCTTTGAACATCCCAGACCAATCTTGGTATGCCAATATCATTGCCTATCTCACTGACCAAACTATTCCTAATGATCTATCTAGAAATGAGAAAAGAGCCCTGATTAGGACAACACCACATTATGTCCTCATAACTAATAACTTATATCAACGAGGTCTTGATGGTACACTTCTTACATGTTTAGAACTCAAAGAGTCTGATCAAGCACTAAAAGAAGTCCACAAAGGTGTATGTGGATCACATTCGAACGGATTTTCACTAGCAAAGAAACTGCTCAGAGTAGGCTATTACTGGCCTACCATGGAGAAAGATGCTATTCAATTTTCCAAAACCTGTCATAAATGTCAGACACATGGAAATCTTATCCATGCTCTTGCTAGAGAACTTATCCCTTTCATTACAGATTGGCCATTTCAGCAATGGACCTTTGACTTGGTTGGACAAATATATCCCAATTCTTCAAATGGACACAAGTTCATCATTACGACCACTAAGTATTTCATAAAGTGGGTGGAGGTCGTGTCACTAATCAAAGCCATGGGGAAACAGGTGGCTATGTTCATTCTAAACTACATTATTTATAGATATGGGATACCCTCTTCAATTGTAACAAACAATGGGGGCCAATTTGAAAATCAAGGAACTGATGACCTTGTTGAACAATTACATATCACTCAACATTGTTCCTCAATATATTACCCTCAAGGTAATCGACGGGCTGAGGCATCCAATAAAAATATTCAGAAAATCCTACATAGAACTGTGAGTAAGTTTGGCAGAGACTGACATCTACAATTGAATCCAGCACTATGGGCCTACAGAACAAGCGTCAGAACACCAACTGGAGCCACACCATTTTCCCTAGTCTATGGCGCTAAAGCAGTACTATCTATTGTAACCACCTGAATTTGGTATGTTCCAACTATGGACCCTATTTTCCCTAAGTGTGATCATACCCTCGATTATGTCCAAACGACCCTGTTACTGCTTGGCATAATTCTCCAAATCAATTTAATGTCCTAGGTGATTTTTATCACTAATTTATATTAACTATTATAGCCATACAATTCAAATCAATTCAAGCCATTTAAATCATATCAAAATCAAATATGGCTATAGTATTTAATTATAAAGGAATTAAATAGATCCCTAAATCAATTACCCACTTGCAAAATAACCCATTCCCCTAGCCTATTTAATTTAATTAAAATGGCTATAGTCCCCTAATTATTAAAAAGCAATTAAATTGTTTAAATAATTAATTCCTATTTTTAAATGAGTTAAATAAGTTTAATTCATTTAATTAATATTCCCTTAAACCCCAACCTAACCTATCTCAACCACTTCTACCCTAAGTTCTAACCCTTCTCAACCCATTCACCCTTGCTAATCTAATCCTAATCCTAATTCTACCCTAACCCACCTCCTAATGTTGTCACATTCCATTAAGAAATGATTAACAACTCAACCCACTTGAGAAAG
>MU223505.1:3920174-3933827 GCA_018584345.1 Thuja plicata
TCTAACCCTTCTCAACCCATTCACCCTTGCTAATCTAATCCTAATCCTAATTCTACCCTAACCCACCTCCTAATGTTGTCACATTCCATTAAGAAATGATTAACAACTCAACCCACTTGAGAAAGTCAACTTTCTCAAGCATGACATTCTTAAGAGACCAACTTGCCAAGTTGAGTCTTACACCCTCCCTATACTTCTTTAAGGCTTTCATTAATGCCTCATTAATGAAGATGCCTTAAGCCTATGTCTCCTCCATGCCTCATTAATGCCCAAGGCATTAACGGCTCTTACACCACCATTAATGAGTCCCTCAACTCATTAATAAGCCTTGTCTCCCCTCTCTCTCTCTCATTCTTCTATAAATAGAAGCCATTTTTGAGAGCAAATAAGCCTTCATCCAATATTGTAAATGCATTGTTATGCTGTTAGATTAAAGTTAGAACTCATATTTCACTTCATTAATCATGTTTTCACATTTTTATTATCTCCATTCTTAGAGCTAGAATGCATGTTTTCTCATCATTTTGCTTGTTTTAAACTAAAATCCTTCATGCTAGGTCATATATGTCACTGATGGTAGCATAATCTGAGGACTATTATGTTACTAATCACACTCTTCTTAGTTAGAAGGAAATAGGTCGATATTAGTTGGTTTTACATAATTATCTAACCTTTTTGAGGTAATATAATGACTTATTGATGTGTTGTGTCTCTCTTATCAGGTACAAAATATACACACGCAACCCTGGAGTACAAGTGTTTTTCACACCTTACAACACCTCTTAACGCAATCTGGAAACAAGCAACTTCACGCTCTTTGAAAACAAACTTTTCTGAACTGACAAAAACATCATAATATCACATCCTGTATTTCCCAAGTCGCATGCAGTGTTTAGGATCGCATTTGGTATTCTGGATCGTATTTAGTAAGCATATAGTCGCATCCAGATTCTAGGATCACATCTGGTACCATCAGAGGCTCGCATCTGGGAGCTCACATTCAAGGCAGTGGGTACTTGTAGAAGTTTTTCTTAGAAAGTCTCAGTTGATTAGGGTACCCTTTTTGCTCTTTAGTTGGTTCCTGTTGTCTCTTTTAGTCTCCCTATTGTATTTTCAAAACACTTTTGAAATTTCCACCTTGCATGCTTAGTCAGTCTTTCACGATCAGTTCAATACGTGTGGTCTACCCACTTCCTACCAACAACTTGGTTCCCGGCTCACTATCAGGGCATTCTAACCCTCTGATGCTGGAATCATTTACATCCACCAACAACAAACAATTACTTTTACCTAGACACGCCCACTTGAACGATATGAAATCCTTACTTGCACTATTGGAAAACATTAACAAAGTTGAGAAATAATTTCATGGTTAACACGCAACAAGTACACATCTAAAGGATCGAAAGTGCCTCCTAAAACACCACACTTTCAAGGAGAAACGTCTCGTAGGTCCCTTCTTGATCTAGATTCCCCTCAAATGGATAATGATACTCGTGGATGGAGTGAGGCTTTTGAAGATTATAATGATGGCAAACACCAAAAGCCCAAAGACATAGATGAGGAGGAAGGACCCAAATTTGAACATGGCCCATTCGGATCAGATAGTGATGGAGAGATCCCCGAAGACAAATACAAAAAAATCAAACAGAGTAAAAGGTTCCACAATATATTGGAACGGATAATTGATGATGATAAAGAAAAATACTTCCTCAAAGAAAAGGAGGTACCAAACCCAATATCTATTCTCACCAAATAGCTCAATCTGATGCAAACGGAGCTCACAAACCTCAAACAAGAGAAGGAGAAACCCAAAACACAATACTCTTTGGATGCCATTTGTCCATTTCCTTTTGACAAGAGTATCACTATGGTCCCATTTCCCCCCAATGTGGCAAGGCCAAAGCATGACAAATACACGGGAGAAACTGACCCCCATGATAATGTAAGGGAATTATGTGCCCTAAGCCTCGAGTACATGCACGAACCTACATACCTCATGCAACTATTTCCAGGAAGTCTAGTAGGTAATGCCATGGAGTGGTTTTCAAAACTAAACCCTAAGGTCAAGACATTTGAGGAGTTGATCCAATGGTTTATTCAACATTATTCCTACAACATCCAACATGATGTAACTATGATGGACCTATGTAACACCAAACAATGAACTGGAGAATCATTCACACACTTCCTACAAAGATGGAGGAAGATTTTTGCACGATATTCAAGGGCCATTCCCAAAACAGAGAAGATGGAAATCTTCGTTAATAACCTAGTGCCTGAATTGAACTATGCTCTGCAAATGCAAGACTCTCCTAGCTTCGAATGAATGATTAAAAATGCTGTCCGTATTGAGGAAGCCATGGTCAAAAGAGGGGAGATCACCCTTCAAAATGAAAACAAAACCAACAACTCCAACTCCAAGCCTAAATGGTGGAAAAAAAACAAGAATGTTGTTAATGATAGAGTAGTTGATGCCTCTAACATTAATCCTAAATCTGAGGCATTTAATCTAACCAATGGCATGCAAGCCAGCAAAGATGCTAAGGTCACACCTCCCATCCCCAAAGCAAACAATGATAACAACAAGGAATGAACATGGACTTTGAAACCACAAATAACATTCACTCCTTTGGGGGATCCTCTTGAGACTGTTCTGAAAACACTATTGGATAACAAATTTCTTACAATTCCCGATTCTAAGCCATGGGAACCAATGGTCAAACCCAAGTGGTGGAATGATAATTCCTATTGTGTCTTTCACAAAAACAAGGGACACAAAACTAATAATTGCCTCAAGCTTAAGCATGTCATCCAAGACCTCATCGAAGGAGGTAACATCAAAGTAGACGGGCATACTACCAATGAGGATCATACAACATTCAACAAACCCTTTCCTAATTACAATCAAGGAGAGACATCTAGAGGGAAGGGTAATGAGGTCAAATACACCTATTCCAAAAATGACAATGTGATTAATATGCTTGACATTAAAACTGAATCCATCAATGTGATCACAATTAAGGGTGTCTCATCCCACTCAAATGTTGTAACACAGAGCCAAGCACAGGTTACAATCAAAGGACCTCCAAAATTGACATCAACGTCAACATCCAAAGTTCCTATTGTAACTATTCCTAAACTAGCATCAAGACACATGGTCACTATCCCTAGAGCAAAATATGACTTGGTAGACCAATTGCAACGAACCTTTGCCAAAATTTCTATTTTTGAATTGCTCAAGATATCCCAGTGCATAGGGAAATCCTAGAACAGGCTCTACATATTTCTAATGTTCCAAAAGATATTGATATAGACAAGTTTCAAGCGATGGTCAATCACATCTCAGTGCCGCACTACCTCTCCTTTTCTGAAGAGGATGATAAGTCATTGACACATCCACATAATCAACCCCTCCATATTGAAGTCCTTATTCATAAATCCCGTATTAGATGCATATTGATAGATGGAGGCACAAGATTGAATATATGTACACTGGATCTAATCAGGAGACTAGGTCTCTCAGAACAAACAATTGACACTCAAAACAAGATAACCATCAAAGCTTATGATGAGGAAGAAAGATCCTCCAGAGGTCTTATTTCTCTACCTATCAAAGTCAAACCAATTGAGAGGAACGTCATATGTCAAGTTCTGGATCTACCATTGGCCTACAATATCCTACTAGGGAGACCATGGATTCATGAGATGCAAGCTGTACCATCCACTTATCACTAATGCATAAAATTCCCACATAATAGGGTGGAAGTGACGATTTCTGCAGATGCTAACTACACTTGCAATAATATCAAAGCAAGTAGCGTGATCCCACACAACAAAGAAGCTATGGATGCAGTTTCCCCTGAAACTACCAAGGACATGGTTATGAAGAGTTTTAGCAAAACCTTGAAACTTGAAGAAGCAGGTATGGGAGAGTACAAGCTGGACCTGACTCCTTCATTAATATAACTTCCAGTGTCACCGAGGTCCTATCGAAAACCTTCCTCGACATTCACACTTACAGCATCCAAAAATCCAGAAGTACACAAAGCAACTGGCATGATAAAGGCATCCACATCTTCTTCAGATAACATAGAAGAATAGGAAATCTTGGACTAGCTTTACAAAGGAGAACCGGTGGAATCTAAGGTCAAACATGTAAAGATATCCCTAGAATAGTATGGAAAGGGATATGATTTCCTCACACAAATGGGTTACAAAGGAAAGGGACCTCTAAATGACACAGGAAGAGGGATCATTGAACCTATTCTCATGGAGTTCCAAAATACCAGAGATAAAATAGGACTTGGTTTTAATACTAAAACTGATAAACCCGCTCCAATAGAGAGTCCGCACTCAGATAAAGGGAGTGATGAAATAGATGAACTAGAGCAACGATCCTATGAAAGATTGTTACATGTTGGCGCACAAAACCCCAACTACCAAGGAGAATTCTACATACCTAGCTTTGAGGTACCACAAGATCTTCACACTCCTTTACTAGCATAACCTCCCATTCAAGAGGTAGGAGACACCATAGCACCAATCACTCAAGAGATACCCTGGCCACAAAATCTACATCCTAATTGGGGGCAATTAGTCACAATTTCACATGTCCTTGATCTACCCCACTTTGATCTACATGCAGCTAACAGAGTACATCAGATAACCATTGCTGAATACTTAAACAGATCTGATGATGATGTAATGGACTCTCATGACTATGAATGGGATCGGCTATCTATCACCTCTGAAGATATTGGAATAGAAACAATTCACATGTTTGCAGCTCCCTTAGCTCCTAGCAAGCGATCTGACACTCCTCTCAATGATACTGATCCTCCTGAAGTAGAAGAAGAGTTCCTTCCCCTGATCATTGATGGAGACACTGGTGAATACATAAGTCTAGAAGAATTTAATAGGCCACAAGCAAGAAACCTCCATTTACAGAGAGATGATGATGAGATTTCTATTGATGAGTTGCTAGAGTTTGATCCACATATGACTAGCAATGACCCTTTTAATGACGATCTCACTCTTATTGATCTAAATATTGAAGAAATTAACTTAACAGATCGTATCATGTCAGTTAATGGTCTTGATGCTAACACAATGTTATCCTTCCCAAAATCTGATTCTCTAACATTGGTATTTCCTGACCTAATTGATTGGACTAAAATAGATTATATTCCTATCCTCAACTTTTCCAATGACCACACCCTAGCTTGTTATCTCAATGCTTGTGAACCTTACCCTTCTTCCACCAAAGCAAGGAGCGAGAACATGTCACAGGAGGATATCAAGTTTCTTAGTCACAAAATGAAAAATAAAAAGAAGAAGTGGACTGATGGTGAAAACCACTCTGTGGCAGTATCAGATCCCAAAATACTAAAGAAAATAGACGTATCCAATGGTGAAAACCTTTATGAGGCACCAAAGGATGAGACCCTTGATATCCTCCTGGAACACTTTCAGGAAAGATCTTTGGTGTTGATTGAACCAACACAGCCAGTAAACTTGGGCACTATTGAAAATCCTCAAATAGTTCATCTAGCACAATCTTTATCAGAAGAAGAGAAGGTACAATTCACAAAGTTCCTGAAAGAGAAGAAGATTAACTTTGCATGGTCTTATACTGATATGCCAGGGCTAGATCCTAATCTCATCATGCACCACTTGTCTATAGCTCCTGGGATCAAGCCCATAAAGCAAAAACTTAGAAAAATGCATCCTCATGTTGCATTATTGGTAAAAACAGAGCTAGAAAAGTTGTTGAAAGCTAGATTTATTCGATTCATTGCCTATGCAGGGTGGATCTCCAATGTGGTCCCCATTTATAAATCTGATAAATCTATCAGGATCTATACGGACTTTAGAGACCTAAACAAAGCATGTCCGAAAGATGACTTCCCTCTACCAAAAATTGACATGATCATAGATCTTACAATAGGCTTTCAGATGTATTCATTAATGGATGGATTCTCAGGCTATAATCAAATCAAGATCACTCCTAAGGATCAAGAGAAAACCACATTCACATGCACATGGGGCACCTTTTTCTGGAATGTCATGCCTTTCGGGTTAAAGAATGCCAGTGCAACATATCAAAGAGCTATGACAACAATATTCCATGACATGGAGGACTATGTCGATGATACATTGGCTAAATCTAAGGAGAGAGGTACTCACATTGCTGACCTAAGAATTATATTGGATCAAATGGAATGATTCCAACTCAGGCTCAACCCGAAGAAATGTGTCTTTGGGGTCCAATCAGGGAAGCTCCTAGGATTCATAGTATCCACAAAGGGAATCGAGGTAGATCCTGCAAAGGTAAAGGCTATTCTAGAAATGGCTCCTCCATGTAACATTAGTCAAATGAGGATGCTACAAGGGAGACTTTAGTCTATCATGAGATTCATGTCCCAACTTGCAGATAGGCCACAACCCTTTACTAAACTACTACATAAAGGGGTTACCTTCAAATGGGATGAACACTGTGAAGAAAACTTCAGAGAATTGAACGGGTACCTAGCTGCTCCACCTATTCTTATGGTGCCTATTCACAAAAACCCCTTACTCCTATACATTTCAACTACGGCTACATCCTTAGGAGTATTACTGGCACAAGAAGATGAAACAAAGAAAGAATGAGCTATCTACTACATTAGTAGAACACTAGTCACTTATGAGCTCAATTATAGAATTATTGAAAAAGCATGCTTAGCATTCATCTTCGCATCACAAAAATTGAGACACTACATGCTCTCTCATACACTGAAGCTCATTGCTAAGATCGATCCTCTAAAGTATCTTTTGAGTAGAACGGCATTAACAAGACGTTTGACAAAATGGGTCCTAATTCTAAGTGAGTTTGACATTGAATATGTAGAACGGAGAGCTATCAAAGGATAGGTACTTGCAGATCAATTGGCTGATTCACCACTCCAGGATGATGAACCTCTACTAATTAAATTCCCTGATGAAACAATCATGCATCTCACTGAATATCCATGGAAGATGTACTTTGATGGTTCATTCACTCAACAAGGATCTGGAGCCGGGGTCCTCTTCATAACTCCACAAGGATACAAGATTCTCAAATCTTACAAATTGATGTTTCCATGCATCAACAATATCTCAGAATATGAAGCATGGGTCAACGGCCTCAAGATAGCTATAGAATGGAAGATCATAGAGTGACATGTGTATGGTGACTCTCAACTAATTATCAATCAAGTCAATGGGGAGTATCAAACAAAAGATGAAAAGTTGATTCCCTACAAGCAACTAGTTGATGATCTGAAGAAGTAATTTGTCTTCGTCACCTTCCAACAGATACCAAGATTAGAGAACAAAGCTGCGGATGCTATGGCTACCTTGGCATCCATGTTACAACTGGAGGAGCATCAGTTCCACTATGACTTCTTGGTAGAAGAAATATCCTATCCTGCCTTTGATATCCCTGAATATCAAGTAATATGTACCTTGAATACCCTAGATCAATCTCGATATGCCAGTATCATTGCTTACCTTTTCGACCAAACCATTCTCGCCAATTTATCTAGAAATGAGAAAAGATCCCTGATTAGGATAGCATCACATTATGTCCTCATAACTAACAACCTATATCGATGTGGTCTCAATGGTACACTTCTTCGGTGTTTAGAATCAAAGAGTCTGATCTAGCATTAAAAGATGTCCACGAAGGTGTATGTGGATCACACTCAAACTACTTTTCATTAGCCAAGAAACTGCTCAGAGCAGGATATTATTGGCCCACCATGGAGAGAGATGCTATTCAATTTTCAAAAGCATGTCTTGATTTCCAGACACATGGAAACCTTATCCATTCTCCTGCCAGAGAACTTATACCTTTCATAACACATTGGCCATTTCAGCAATGGGCCTTTGACTTGGTTGGACAAATATATCCCAACTCTTCAAATGGATGCAAGTTTATCATTATGGCCACTGAGTATTTCACTCAGTGGGTCGAAGCCATGTTTCTAATCAAAGCCACTGGAAAACAGGTGGCTTTGTTCATTCTGAACTACATTATTTGTAGATATGGGATACCATCTTCAATTGTAACAGACAATGGGGGCCAATTTACAAATCAAGACATTGATGACCTTTGTGAACAGTTTCATATTACTCAACATTGCTCCTCAATCTATTATCCTCAAGGTAATGGAAAAGTTGAGGCATCAAACAAAAATATTCTAAAGATTCTACACAGAACTGTAAGCAAGTCTGGCAGAGACTGGCATCTACAACTGAATCCGGCACTATGGGCCTACAAAACAAGCATAAGAACACCAACTAGAGCCACGCCATTTTCTTTAGTCTATGGCACTGAGGTAGTACTACCTATTGAGGTTGAAATCATATCTTTGAGGATATCTTTACAAGGAATGGTTACTGATGTGCAACACCACATAGATAGGGTGAATTCGCTTGACCTACTAGATGAGTGCAGATAACAAACATTCGATCACCTCAAAGTGTATCAAGTATGTATGTCCAAAGGCTACAATAAGAAGGTCAAACCACGCAAGTTTGAGGTGGGAGATCTCGTCCTCAAAGAGAATCCTAAAAACCAGCCTAATAGGGAGCAGAAAGGAAAGTTTGAACCTAACTAGCTAGGACCTTATGTTATCACTGCTACTTTTGGGACTGGAGCTTATCAGTTAGCTACACCTGAGGAAGACATTCTTCTAGATCCTATCAACACTCTACATTTGAAGTGGTTCTATGCTTAATGTTAGGCTAGTAGAGCCTATACAACAAATAGTTCTTGCAAAATACCCTAAACATTCAAAAAATTGATCCTGAAGAGATTCAAAAATAGTGGAAAAGATCCTACAAAAAGGGTATCCTTAGTGAAAACCTGGTAAATAGGCACCTTGATACTACAAAACATTCAAAAAAGAAAAAATAGCAAAAAAATTGAAAAAGAGAAAAGTACCTTGATGAGCACCTGGTAAAACAGGCATCTTGGTAACAAAAAGAAAAAGAAAGAAAAAGGTCTTTCCAAGTGGTAAAAACTTGGCAATCAGGCGTCAGTTGTGTTCTACGCTCCATCTATCAATGCAATACTGACACAAGGCCTTCATAATTTTTCCTGTGCTTATACGCTGACTTCATCTTCCTAAATGACTATCTTATCCTTGCTTGGGATTTGTCTATCTTTACGTCTTAGGAATAAGTCATTTTGCACAGGGGGCATCTTTGCTGGCATGGTTAGTTGTGGTTGCTAGGTTGCTCTAGGATGGTTTGCCTCATGAACACAATGTTTCTTAATACATGCATAGCAATGTCACTTTTCAAAACAAGGGTGTCTTTTCAAACATCACATATCCAGACATGACATTTACATTAACGAAGTTCCTACAAGGCCATATTGGATTGCAAACATGAATGAATTATCTTATCAATGCACAGACATGGAACACCATATTGCTGGTATTACAAATTTCTGATTGATGAATCTCTACTGTGTTTGACATATGAATGAGAAAGTACTACTTAAACACATAGTTTGCTTTTGGTTTGATTATGATTATTTAGAATGTCCTGATGATGTTTTCAACTAGGGGCATTTAAGTAATTATAAATTTTATTTGATTGATTCTCAATTGATAATTTATTATCTTCTTAGTTTCTCAATGACGTCTGCGCAAAGAAAAAGTGTCATAAGGATAGGGGGAATAATGTTTTCTACAAATTTGACTTAACTTGGATGTTTATGTTAAGAGCTGCCACTATGGGTGGGTAGCCGCATATATCTCGATCTTTGTTATGTGTAAACTACGGTGAGGTTGAAACAATTTCCTTGTCTATTTTATGATCCAAATTCTCACTAAGGTATACGAATCATAATATACCCAAGGATATGAATTTTCAAGGTCATTGTGGGTCCAATATCTTGCCTTAATCAGAATCTGGTATATCAAAAGGAAGGTGACTATTTTTATCCTGGATTCTATGCCTTGATGCCTAAGTCTATTTACAACATTTTAAATAAAAAATAGTATTCATACTTTCATAATATCAGAGGGTGTTAGTGATGGTTTTACTATCAGGTGGTATCCATTCTAAAAAGTGTCCAATGATGATAAAAATGTTGCAATATTTGCTAATCAGTGACAAGTCCTAAGAATCTGCATATAGTTGCATTTAGAGATTGCATGAGGAATTTATAACAGAAATAAACAACATAAGGAATTTTGTGCTCAAAAATGATTTTTATCTTCTTCTAAATCAAGTTAATTACATCATCCATATTACTGATATCAAACATCGTTGCACATCCATAACATACATTTTGCAATCATTGAAAAGAAGAAACAAGAAAATACAAAAATAAAGCATCCATGTATTGCATTTTTACTTTTTCATCCTAAAGAGAATCCATACATCTATTTGGCATAACCAAAAAATCAAAAGAAACATACATTTGCATTTTTACATGAGTATCATTTAAAACATATTTATATCAGTAATAACTCATCACATCCAATCATAAAATGATGTTATCATCTAAAAACTAACTCATCAAGAGACCAAGATATCATCACATGTGCAAAGATACATTTACCACCACTATGAAAGCAAAAAGAACTCATGAAATATGTCAGATTCAAGAAGCTGCATCAGATATATATCATCATAACATGGTTCAAATCAAATATGGAACAGTATGCATAAAGAGTATTAGTGTATCAGTGAGCCAAAATGAATCAGATATACATATATGAATGTCATCTACAAAAATGGATCTCAGAAGGATCCAGATATACAAAAGAGGGGATCTCAGCAGGATCCAGATATACAAATATGATCTCAAAGATATACATGTCATAAAAATGATACAAAATGTCAACTATGTCCTGCCCCCTCTCCCTGGTCAGGAGGAGGAGGAGGTGGTGGTACAAAAGGAGCTGCTAGAGGAGGCATGGCCCCCTCTGACTGCTGAGTCACTCGAGAAAATGAAGGTGCTCTCTGATCCTCTAGAACTACCGCATGATACAGGGCATAATAGTATGTAGCCCTCTGTCCCTGATGGACCGTTGTTCGGGCCTGTGCATCTCTCTTTGCTCTCAACTGCTCTAGTTGTATATCCCTATCCACCAGTAAGGCATCAACAGTAGTCGCTCTAGCCTACAATGTTGTAATCCTAGCTTGAAGCTGCTCCCTCTCCTGCTCACATCTAGACACCAGATCTCCTTCTCTGCCTGTATCCTACTCCTGGGCCCTATGCTGTCCCCTATCTTGAGGTCTATCCTGTGACCCTTTCCATCTCTGTCTCTGCTAGTCCCTAGTAAGGAGCATACCAGTATCTCTCTGAGGAGCTACAAATCTAAATTGGGTATGCCAACCCTCTCCACTGCCACTGGCTACACCTGTATCCACTACCTCATTGCCACCACCCCTATCATCTCCATCATGCCCATCATTGGGAGGAGGACGCCTGCCATCTCTACCATCCCTACCACCATCACAGCCTCCATGTCTGTCGGGAGCCCTGTCTCTCTGTGCACCTCCCCTACCCCTGGCTAGTCAATCATCAAGATCATAATCTAAGGGCTCCTCTATACGAGGAATAATCTCCTCAGGAACAGTAAACTGAGGAAAGGGGTATTGAAGCCTCTCAGCAGCATAACCATTTGACACACCTACATCCTCTACATCAGGCTAGAGATCCCAGTCTATTGCCACCATTTCCCAGATCTCCTGGTGGGATGTCTCATATGTCAACTATACACCCCATAATGGTGTCTCATCCCTAGTCTGGGCGTATACAACAATATCCTATGTCATGCCTTGTCACAGACCATACTACCTCAGCACTCTGGTAATGACGAACCGCTCTATAACATACCTGGTCTTGCCAATAAGATATTGGCTCTGGCACAAGTAAGACACCTGCCAAGCATCTGAGGTCCACACCTCGCAATCTAAGTATGGTCACCAAACAACCTCCGTCATATCATCAAATAAATGGAACCAGTACTCAATCTTTCCCAGATGGGGCTGCTGAAGAAGGTCTGCATACATTTATACGTAAGGCTGCTCAGGTGCTCACTGTCAATCTACAATCGACTATGTAATAAGGATGTGCTCCCAGGCCCAGATCTGAAGAATAAGGATACCCACAGTCATACTGCAGGTATAATGGTATACTATCTCATGAAGCTCTCTATACATATGGGCTAGGATACAACTGCCCCAAGCGAATCTCTGATGGTGGGTAACCATCTTCTCTATCATACTCACCCAACCGACCATAAATCCATGTTGGCCCCTATCACGCATCAGGATGCCACCTACTAGATCTGCTAAATAAACAGATAACCAATCGTAATGATCAACCATGTAGTCTCATGACAGATATCTCTAGTCAATGGTATCATCCTAAAAAAATCAGCGTGCAACACCAATAGCCACACCAGCTCTCAGCTCAAAGAATACCTCCTATCTGATCATCAACACATGCAATATCCTCCAGATGTCCTTCAGAGTCATGGTGATCTCTCCAGTCAATAAATGAAAGGTGTTGTGCTCTGAAATCCATCTCTCAGCAAGAGCAGTCAACAACCCACGGTTTACACTGATCTCAAGTAAACCTATCAAGGAATGTAATTTGCATCAGATCACATTCGTCTGCTCATCATCTGACAATCATCCCGATATGCAAGTACACGCATGGGGTAAGTGCCATGAAATGTGACTACCTCAAACTGGGCCTATTTTGGACAAAAATGACAATATGTCAGTATCCTATCTATAAAGAGGCAGACTCCTAATCAGCTAAGCAATTCCACGTTCGTAGGACGCAAACAGATCAGACAAATTGAAATTCTAAGTCTTTTGACCAGATACAATTCTGAAATAGAAGGATGTAATCCATTCTGCAAGATACAATCCTGGAAATACAAGATGCGACTACGTTTACAGGATGCAATCTCTGAAATACGGGATGCGATCCTACATGCAGGGTGCGACACACTGATGGATTTCCCTTAAAAACATAGCAAAAATAATGGAACTAGATGCGATCCGGGAAACACTGGATGCGATGCAGGAATCTAAAAAAACTGGATGCGATCCAGGAAAAATCGGATGTGACACGGGATTCATAGGTTGTGATCCAGAATCCTGGATGCAATTCTAAATTGTAAGGGCTATAACTACTACAAAAATGCATGAATTTGAAATTTGAAAAATTCACAGGGTAGTTTATCGAGCACTTACCGGTGGTGGTGTTAGAAGTATAATCTTTCCTTGGTGAAATATATTATAAACCAAGATAGTTTAGTTTATTTATTATGTAAGTAGGAGATTCCTATAGAATCCCTACATGAACACTTGTCCTCTTTTCCATGTGTGAGGACATAATATTTATTTGTAATTTCTCTTTTTCCTAGATTCCTCAAGAGGAAATAGCACATGTGGCACACACATTATGAATGTGGCTCACATGCACATGGGAGTTACACCATTCAACTCCTTCTTCCATCTCTACTTAAGAGATGTTTTCTTCTCTTTTCTCTAGTTAGTTCATGCACTAGTAGCATTACTTCGTCACTTTAAGTGACTCATTTTGTATAAGCTTGGCTCTCATTCTCTCTCTCTCTCTCTCTCTCT
>MU223505.1:3942108-3991509 GCA_018584345.1 Thuja plicata
TCAGTTTGTGTTATATTGAATCCAAGACCAGTAGTGTCACCTTTTTGCTTTTGTGCATTGAGCTGAGATTGAAGTGAATCAAAACTTGTGTGGAGTTTATCAATCTTATCCTTAGCTTCTGTTAATTTAGGTTCCAACTTCTTTTTTATGTTTTCCAATTCCAAAACTTTCATGTTTGCTTTTAAAAGTTCATCATCTAGTTGTTTGCTTTCTTTGATCTTTTCTTCAATAGCAATTTGGCTGTCTATGAGCTGTTCATCCATATTCTTTTTCAAATATTTTGCTTTTTCTGAGTCCATGATCTCCTCAAGTGGTTAAACTTATTTTCTGAGGACCAGAGCTTTGATACCAATTGTTAGAAGAATTATAGAGCAACAAGAACAAGGATAAAAATTTATTAATGTCCTTAGCTTCATTACTGAGAGGGGGGGGGGTGAATCAGTGTTTGTCTATTTAATACTTTTCAGCAACTTAAACGTAAATCAAACATACATAGAATTTAGCTTCACATAAGAACTCATAACACATGATATAATTACGGGGAAACCTTGATTAGAGGAAAACCCTGGTGGGAATTAGTACCCACAAATATTGTACTAGGTATAATGAACCTGTTAAAGTTCATTTTCCCTTTTAGAAGCAGTCTTTACAATATGAGTACAATGACCTGGTTAAAGGTATGACCCTGTTAGGAGTCTTTTAAAAAACCCTGTTAAAGTTATATGGCTCACTTCCTAGGCTCACTGCCCAATAATATGAAGGCTACAACCTTCTGAAAGATGATATGCACTATATCAAAATAAACTGTTGTGATGACACTGTTGTCTGATCAGTTCTGTGTATGCGCGAATGCTCTTCCTCTCTTAAAGAGATATATCATATACTTAATTCATTATACTATCCCTCTGTATCTTCCTCTTACATAATAATTCACACTTCTAACATTACTTTACATTACATACTTATATGTTCATATCTGAATAGGAGCGACCCAAAACAAAACACTAGTCGGCCCTAAAACAAAATATACAATGCTTATGAACAAGTTGGCTCAAGCATGTTTACTAAAATGATAATTACATCATTAAAAACATATAAAAAAAGGTTCTTAGCCATTACATCACAAAATAGTTCACGCTGATCAAAACAGTAGTCAGCTTCCATGCTCTGTCTTCTAGACTGTTGGTCTACTGATCTGCCTGTAACTTTGCCGTACTATTGTTTTGTACTATGCATGTCTGGATGTAGCATTTACACATTTCATACAACTTATATCTAAATGCGCATAAGCTGAATCGATCTCTCGCACGTGCGTTGATGTGTTGATCGCTGAGTATCTCTGTCTGCCCTGTTTTCATACTTAGTCATTTTGTCTTTCATGACAGAAACTAAACATGACTTTGTTGCCATGATGACAACACAAAATGAGTCATGCATCCTTAGGAATTCAACTTTCCAACAATCTCCCCCTTTGTCATTTATGGCAACAAAGGAATGTGGCCAAGTTACTCAAAATGACTTAACACAAAATGTGACTTGTATATCATAACTTATTGATATATACATATAAGTTTTTGCATATACACATTCTATATTACTCCCCCTTTGACATTAATGACAAAGGTGTACAAAAACTAGTAAGTCTTCTATGTACTTACTCCATGTAGACTTCAAGGTATACAATTTGAAGAGATTGAATCTCTTTCTACCAAAATACTTTCATAGCATCAACTGTCTGAAGATGCGCGCATAAAGCATATGTCAGTTTCTCCATTTTTATTAGATCCATGCAGGGACCTTGATCATATGTCACCATGGTGTCATTAATCTATTTAAGTTTCTCATTAAGGACTGTTAGAGATGGTGCAAGTGCATTTCTCAACTGGGTTCGTCTTATTCTTATCTTGCTGATTTCTAATTTTGCCTTCTCAATTTTATCCAACTGTCCTTGATAGACATTATTGCATATGTTCATGTCTTGCATGGATGATTCAACTGATTTTTTGATGCTATCCACCATTAAATCTGCCTCTTCTACCTTTTTGGTGTACTCAGAGGTGAACTTCACTCTGTCCATGCAGTTTGCTATGATTCTCTTGCCTTTAGCTACCAACTCTTTTAGTATGGATTGCCCAATTATTAAGGAGTTCAAGTCTAAGGTAAAGTTCTTTACCATATCATTCAATCTCTCCTTCTTGTATTCATCTTCTACAATATTAGTAGTAGATTCTATGAAGCTTATAAAGTGAGATTTGAAGTTTGACAAAATGTTGTCCACATCTTCAACTGATTGGACTTTAGCTACTTTCTGATCAGCAGGCACTAAGTCATTCAATATGTTTACTGTTTCTAAAAAGAAAAGATTTCTCATCACTTGTTTCTCTTTTTCCTTTTCCATAGCAAGAACGCTGATCTTAATTAGGTCTTCTTCTCCCCATGCATCCAAACTTGTTGAATCAGGAGTTAACCTTGACAACAATGAGGTAGATGGTTGAGTGGATGGTGAGAATATAGTATTCTGACTTGTATCCATGCATTCAAACTTTACTGGTTTCTCTTTTATTGGTGTCTTGTCACCTTGAGTATCTTTTTCTTCATTTATGTCAATTGGATCATTGGTGGGAACTTCATCTTGTTGTGCAGATGTATCATCAGTGCACATTTCTTCGGTGCTTACAAATACCTTATCAACTTTGTCCATATCTTTTTCAGATGTTGTCATGGATATCTTGATATTATCAACTACTATATTATCTTCTGAGTCTTTATCTGTATCAGAAGTTATTGTCACTGTGGGCGCTAAAACTTGTGGACCTATCATAGGTGCTATCTAAATCACTGGTTTTGTAACCTATTTAGGAGGAGTTGGAGTTTCCTTAGTAGTAGGCATCATTGGTGGATACATGTGTCTATCCATAAACACTTGTGCAAATTCCTTTTCAATCTCCTTACCTATCTGCTCATATTCTTTGTTCATAATCTGTAAGGTCCTTGTCTTAGTTCAGAGATGAGGCTTCACCAAATCTAATAATATAGCCTTCTCATCATGCAAGCATACAGGAAGAAGAGTATCCAATGTTTCTTCTCTTATCCTCATGTCTTCCTCAATTTCATGTCTTTTCATGATTTCCAACAAGTTCCATAACTGATCCGGTATCACTGTCTTGAGTTCAAGAACTATCTTTTTGAACTTGATCATATGAGATATGATCATAGAGTGTATCTCAGTCTTATCAATTTCTTGATATTTGTCATAGACTTTAGAAAGTGTATCTAATCTCCCTTCATTTACAATCCTATTTCTTAACACATTTAGACTAGGTCTAAATCCTACCTCAGGAGGAGCTTGAGTATTCTTTGCTTTGCTCCAAGTGTTCCTTGAGGATGGGTGATTTGTGGGCACCTATTTTCTTCCTCTAGTCTTCTTTCTTGGTGTAGATAGTGGAGATGAATCTAAGTCAATGGTGGTAGAGGGTGCAAAGGTGCTCTCTACTTTCTTCTTCTTCTGGATCTGTTCAGCTTTCTCAAGTTCTTTTGCTATTTTGGCATCTCTGGCTTTGTCAAGATCTTCTTGAGTGACTCCATGAACTTTCATTATGTTAGATGTAATTCTGGATGCTTTCCTTTTATTATCAGCATTGTGTAGGATAGTATCCACTTCATTGGTCTTCTCTCTATAAGTGCCCCACCTGGGCTCATTAGGATCTTTGGGCGCTGTCAATAGAACTTGTGCATATGCTTCTAACATGTGATCTTCCACTTCGTAACCAAGAGGATGAATGCATTTGGTTCTAGGTTAAACTACCTCCATGCATGTGCAATTTGTTTCTACCATGAAACATATGGTATCCTTGTATTTTTCAACTATCTTCTCAGATAGTCTGAACCTATTTTGCATTTTTATCCTGAATGTCTTTATATCCATATCCATGGCATCCCTTGCACGGCTCTCTAAGGTGACCTTAAGAGAAATCTGAGACATTATGGGTTTTCTCCTATCTAGGTAGAGGTTTTCAACCTTTCCAACTATATGGAAATACAAGTAGATGATCAGAGATCCAAACCTGAATGTCTTGTTCCTATCATGCTTGATAATTTGAATGTTGTCAATCAATTAACCGTGCAAGATCTCACATAGGTTGTATTGAGTGTTGTCCTTCACCATTCTTATAGCTATTAGGAATGTTGCTGTAGAGACACAGTTCAACCTACTTGCTTTCTGAAACTTATACCCAAGTATCATTGTTAAGATTTTTATGTCATTTTCTTTGATAGGGTCAACTGTCATTCTGCGCTTGTCACTCCTAGATAGGCAAACTTGCTCAATTTGTTTCTTGACATCTTTACCAGTAGGAAAAACTGGTCCATTCTTGGGAAGTCTAGTTAATTCATGGAATAGGTCTGTAGTGATGTGCACAGGGACCTCACCAATCCAATAAAGATCATCATGTATTCTACTTAACAAAATCTTCACCCACTCTGGCTCATCAAACTCATGCGCATTCGAGTATTTGAAAATAGGGTTATCTGTCAAGTGCACGAACTCATCCTTGAATGTGTAATTAGGTTTCATCATTGATCCCATATGAGTGGATATGCTGACATCTCCTACTGTTTCCTTCTTACAGTAAATATACGCACGGATATCTTCCACGTGAACAACACCTAGCAGGGTTTTGGAGAAAGCCCCTTCCACATCATCCAGTATGGATTTGAATGGATGCCTCTTGAATACAAATCTCTTCTTCTCTGCTATATCAAACACAACTGGGGTTGCCATACTTACTTGGAACTTTCTTAAGTAGGGTTTCATGAAATTCCAAAACAACGCGACTACTAGGGTTCCATTTCAAACTCCTTGTCCGTTCACTCAACTGCCAAATCTGTTATGCTTTCGTGCCTTGATTTTTAGTGCTCCAATGCTCTCCAAATTCTGTGCTCTCAAATTCAAGTGTGAGAAATATCAAACACTTACTTTATTTTATACAATCTAATGCATTTAATATTTGCAACCATATGCAAATTACTCAAAGATTTTTAAACTTAGATCCCAATGCATTTTAGATAGTGCGTGAATGCACATAGAAATATTGTGTTCTTGTAGCCATTATATCATAGGCACATACTCAGAGATGAGTATACCAACCATACAGGGGTCCTGAGCTAGAATAGCTCCCCCTAAGACCAAAAGGTCTATTCAAGCAAAAGTAGAGGGTGTGTCCACTGTGGATGCATCAACTACTTTGTCAACATCATTGTCCTTCTTTACTTTTGTTAGTGTTTTTTCTTGCTAGGCATCTGAAAGATACTTGAAATCTTAAAAAAATCTATGACCCCTTAATTCCTTTTGACACTATGACTCAAACAAGGGAAAAAACACTAATTGATGAGGTTCTTGATAACACTGGGGATATCTATTATCACCTCCTTCTTTTTTGAGATCCACTGACTCAGGCAAGTTTTACCTATGACTGATTACTGTCTTAACAATATCTTTAGAGTGGATTGAACCTTATGTGCTAAATGATCTATTTTAGATGGACATGTATATAACAATACAGATAACTATGATTATTCTGAGGATAAGGTTGACAATCCAAATCAATATCTTAATGATAGCAGACAGCAACATAACTAAGAAATACATTCTTCTTTCCTTTTATAACTCTTATGAATCTAGGAGGAATAACCTATTTGATTTTCTCTTTAAGAAATCAACAAACTTCAACTGTAACCATTAGGAATACAATTGATTCCACACAAAATACTTTAAAGTGATTGGTTTGAATAGTATTTGAATGTTTGGATAATGACTGATAATCAAATTACTTCCTAGACCAGTGCCTATCCTTTGGCCTATAGAGTCAATAACTTAAAGTTCATAGAAATACATAAAAACAAAATATTCTAAGGTGCCTTACAACTTACATACAATTCAGATAAAATGCCTTACAAATTATCATGTCATCTCTATGATATTGTATCAAATCCTTAACTATTGTTATGCTCTCTAAAACCACTTACAAAACTTAGTTCTTTCCTTGAAAGAAACTTGCAAGTGATTAGATAACTACCTTATAGCTAAAATGCTTGAAATTTCCTTAAAAATTCAAACATAAAAGAACATACACAACCATTAAAAAGACAACAATGAAGATAGAGAAAAATGATGACATGTAACTGATTAAATGGTTGACTATATTAAGTTGAAGATGATGCAATACATTAAATCAGTTAATGGTTTGTATTTTCATTGATGTCAACTTGATATCATCTGTATGGTCATACACATAATGCCAAAGACTTCAGAGAATCAATAGAATAGAGGTTATGCTTTCAGCAATGCATAAAAGTTAAGTATTCACTAAGTGACAGAATACACTGGCGGAGTGCACACCATCGATAAAGATAGAGGTAAAAGTCACAGTGATGCCCAACGAGCAGTAGACAGTATTACCCAATGAAGCAGAATCAAAGGATACCTGACGAGATAAAAAATAGTGTTGCCCAACGAGAAAGATCCAATGATGCCCAATGGATGGAGATCCCGAAGCTAACTGAAGCGACACTGACGGAACTGGCAGTTGTCACCTGTGACGAACTGCAGAATTGACCGACAGAATAGAGAGATCAGAAAATAGAAAAAAATCTAGTTGGCAGAGCTAAAAGATAGACTTAACTGGTTGTTTGATTTTTTTTATTCGACCAGAGTTAAGTAAGTGATTTATATAGTTGGAAAGAAGATAACTACGAGATAAATCAGGAGTTAAAGCCGTAAATCAATTTGGCTGGATTTTTTTTCACGCCAAGAATCAAGAATCAAGAATCAAGAACCAAGAATTAAGGAACATCATGTCTATATAAGAGACAAGCATAATTCACTTTTGAGTGTGGTCAATAATCAATCAGATACACATGAGAATGAACTGATAGAAGATGCTAAAGAGAAACTGATGAAGGATTAACTTCATGCAGTCCTGATCAATCAAGTTGAGGGAGAGCTAAAGAATTTTGCAGACACCAACGGACAGAAAAGCACAGCATCACAGAATAGAAAGAGTTAAGTACAAAGGAATTGTATTGATACATTGATCAGAAAGATATTGTAAGTAAATAGATGTGAAAATCGGCAATTCAGTTGCATTAGAAACAGGTCATTTTGTTTCAGTTTAACCATTGAAGCATTAAGTCTCTTAACATAGCAAGACTTAACAGTCTTTTGTAATTGAGGTATATCCTAATAGATTACCAGAAGGTTGACTCATGATAGTAGCACAGGTCTTACCTAAAGCCTATTGACAGTCTAAGAAGGAGGCTGATTCAAGGATGGTAGTAATATTTGCATAAATCCTATTGACAGTCATGAGACTGATTCAAGGATGGTAGCGTAGATGCCAGATACTAAGTGAAAACCTATGTATTAAAAATCCTCTAACAAGGTCACACTTAACAGTGTGTTTGTAACCTTTAACAAGGTTGGCTCCTAACAGGGCTCACTTCAGAAGAGTGAAAATTTGGGGTACCGGTCCCAATGGTTTTTCCCTTAACAGGATTTCCACATTAAAATCCTTGTGTTATGTGTGTATGGTTAATTACTTTATTGTTTTACAATCTACATATTCATTTATGGATTGACTGGTATACTCTGCATATTTACTAAGTATCGGTAAATACAGTTTACTACTTATCGGTTATCAAGGAGAAACAGGACAGACAAGGTAAACTGACAGACAGTTATTTGTTTTAAGTATTTCAAAGGCATGCATCTTGTAGGGAATTAATAATTGGAGAAGTATTGATTGGTGGATTAAATTGGATAAATTTCTAAGGCCACTGATTCACCCCCCCTCTCAGTTATTACTAACACAAAATTGCACTATATTTTATTAATATGATCCTACTTTAGTACATAAAAAGCTTGAAAGCTTGAAAGACACAAACAGAAGTCTAGAAAGATTTTCTATATATTTCATCCTTCTTTCAAATTACAAATTTTATCCTATATATAGGCCCTTAACCATCTTGGAATCCTTTATTTTAGGTTGCAACAAGCCTCGGATGGTTTAAGGAACCTAACCCTAAAAAGTACAAAAAAGACAAGAGAAAGGAATGAAGTAGTGGTGGGAGGACAAAAACAGAGGATATAGATCTGATATTCTTTGTCCTATCTAAAATCTGGCACCTTTGTCTAACAATATTTAGGATAGCTTCTGATATTTGTAGCAAGACTAAGTGACTGCCATTACAGGCTAACTTACACTTATCTCCATAAATATCTAACCTCCCTGTGCTCAATGATCAGGCGCCAGGTGTTCTCCCCTACTCTTCATCAAGAATTTCCTCCTCAATCTCAGGCTTCTTCTTCTTGGGCTTAGTCATCAGGTCCCATGCTATAACCTCATCTTAAGTCAGCCACTTGAAGTCCTGAGTGCTTTTTACCTGTGCCTTTTGTCTTTCCCACCTAACATCAGTAATGCTCTTGACATCACTAGAAATTTATTGATGTCAATTTCAGCTCTGAATCCCTCATCCAAAATCTTATTAAAGCCTTCAATATCTAAATCATATCCTAAAATGAATGCCTCATTATTAGGCATCTTACTGTCAAACTCATTCTTCCAGACCTCCAAGGCCTTTATCTGATCATCTTCTCCTCTAAGGGAAGGAACAAATATGTTGAAATATGAAGAAAACATACTCAATTTAACCTCTACTAGGTTTAACTTGCCCTTGAAGAATGATAAGGCCACATTGACCTTTTTAATCTCATCTCCTACTTCTGTCACCACCTCAGGTAAATCTGATTTTAAAGGCTGTAAAAAGGCAAGCTTCTCAAATAGTTGCACCCTAGGAGACCAATTAACAAAATAAGGGTTCAATATAGCAAGGTACCCTGTTATCTCTGTATGTAAGGTAGGCAAATTATTATATGCATTGAGGATGACATCTATGTTATCCTTCAATATATCAATTCTATGTTGCAAAATGAACCTAAATGCACTCAAGGCTACCTCATTTTTCTTCTCTCCCATGTCATCTTTTTCAACCACCTCCTCTGACTTTGCTTTCTCCTTAATTTGCAAAGGTGGTTGTGAAGGTACATACACCACTTCAGGCTTTTCTTCCAATTTTTTTAGCAACTCAGCAATTGCCTTATCCTGTTGGTGTATTTTGATGTGGTACAACTCCCTGTCTTTGGCCAAAGCACTGGTTTCTTGTATCAAAATGCTACACTTATCAGACAGTTGTTTGGTCTTGTCCTCATTTAAGTGTGCCCAGTGTGTCATAATCTGGGATATCTCTAGATTCCATGTATTTTGTACTGACCAAACCATTTGATTACCCACCATATTCTCTTGGATGTTCACTAGCTGAGGTTTCTGATCTTTTGGGCAAAGGCTCCACATGGCAAAGGCTTGAGACTTTAGGCTATATCCAAAACCCTTTATCATGTCTCCCATTTGTACCTCACTTACCATTTTCAAATCTGGATACTTTCTTATCTGATGAATGATGAAAGCTGAGGCCAAGTCCCAACCCTCAGCCAGCAATATGCCATTGTTTAATACTATCTGCATGGCCTCATTTGATGAGATATCCTTACTATTAGGATCATATGATTGTAGGGCCAATAGAGCCTCATTTTTTATTGTCTCCTCACCATCAACTTTCAATTGGGCTCTTATTTCCTCCTTCTTATGCCATCTCAAAAAATCTTTAAATTCATCAGTCTTGATAAAACTATCATCACTTAAATTTTTTTGCTGATGTAGTAATATTTCATCAATACAAGACTTAAGACGAAACTCAATGTTTTCCTCTACATCTAGTTGTTGCTTCTTTCCTTGTCTGATCAATTTTCTTACATTGTGGTCATATAACCTATTGCCAAGAACCAAGGCACTCACTTTATCCTTTTTCTTTTCTTGCCTAACAATTGAAGGTTGTCCTATGTCAACTTTTTGCCTCTTGGATGAAGGCTCTTCTACATCGTCTAGTTGGGAGACCTCTGTTAGGTCAATGATATGGCCCTCTTCTCCCTACAACTGTGGTACCTCTGCAACATCTTGTTGAGGCTGATCATATTGAGGTGGATGGGCATAGTCACCATCACCATCACTTTCATATTCTGACTCTGAATGTTCAGGCTCCTGGGGTCCTTTCTTATCTAGAACATTATCAAGTTTCTCACAAAGCACATAGAAATTATCAATCATGGCTTTGATTCTATCAAAGTAGGGCAAATCATGATAGAAGCCTCCAAAAGCCAATCCATTTCTCTTTATTTTTGTTTCCAGCTTCAATAATTCCTGGATCCTCTCTCTTCTTGTCCTAATTTCATCTTCATCAAGAAGATTCCTTGTTGCATCCTCTTCTATACATGTACAATGGACATTTGTATTAGAGATTATGGGGGTTAGAAGCTTTCTGACTCCTTCCATGAAACCCTCAGGATCAATGTACCTATATGAGGATGCCCCCATTCTGCAACTCTCCAACCACTGGCTAACTATATCAATGGCACCTTTGCCAATAGTAAAATTGAAAATCTTGAATTGCCTAGCGGTTAAGGTCCCCTTCCTGTGAGGTGCAAAATGCTCATTATCTATCAATAAAAGTTGCCAGATGAATTCCATGGTAGAAACTCTTGATGGCACATGGTAGGGCAAGATATATGGTGGATGTACACATCCATATACTCTAATCATGGTAAAATTCTCCTCAAGGAATAAATCTCCCCAGTTATGATCTCCCTCCCACTTGTCTACATAATCACAAGGCCTCAGTAGTTGGACCACCTTGATTGGGAGTCTTGTCTTGCTAATGCCCATGCTCTGCATTATTGGATATACAACCCAATTCTCAAAATCACTGTAATCACAATCCTTGGATGTATAATTCCAAATCCTAACCCAAAACTGAATGGGATTAGGCTTATCCTTAAAAATCCTTTGAGGATCCAAATTGTTCACATCCATGATACCGAAGTTGAAATGCAAGAGTAGATGCATCAGGATGGAATAGTGAAAGAACCTAGGTTATTTATCCTTGGGATCCTTCATCTTCTTCTGTGTTGCTACAAAACCTTCATGCATCTCATCAGTGATGTATTGTATATAGTCATAACTGGTGGTGGAATGCACCTCTTGTAAATCCAAAACCATCATTAGAATCCCAGCATTAATCTTCTCAGCTCCTCCATCTCTCCCTAACACTCTACACAGGGCATAGGAAATATACTTGATATAGAAATGTAGGTCCTTAAAGAAATAGGGTGTTGTCCCAGGTATAGGAGTAAGATGATTCCTAACCTCCTTATGCATGTGTTTCTACAATAATCCCCTAGCTATTCCAAGCTTTAAGCTATATCTCTCCTCTTGCTTAGTAAGATTAATTTTTGTGGACATGGTACTATACAAGCCAAAAGCTTGCATGAATGAGTTTATGTTCAGGATAAGCAGGGTAGTGCCATCATTTTTCTTAATTTTCTTGGAAAAGACATCATAATGACTGGCAAGACCTAAGAACAAGTCTACATCTATATAGACATCAGGGACAATTAACCTAGCTAGACCACAGGTCCAAGGGTTTGACAGTGGAATGGCCTTATCAAAATTGTTATAAAAGTAGTTGAAAAGAGAAAAACCTGTTGTTCCCAGAGTGTCAGCATCCCTGATCTCATAGTAATCATCAGTAAGAACATTTGCATTTTCTCTTTTGTTCTATGTAGAAATTGGCAGCAATTTTTGGAATTCATCAGAATAATTCCTTTTTCCTTTGGTATCATCCTCTATCCCGTCGCTCCTCCCACTGGTAGAAGCTACACTGACTGCTCTACTAATGTTTGGTTTGTTTCAATCCTCCTTTCTTTACTGATATTGAAATAAATCTTCTCCCAAGACTCACTTCTCTTCTTTGTGCACTATTCCCAGCAATTCAAAACTTGACAATCAACAGAGTACTCTGCAACTTAACCAATTTCTTCTCTCAATTCAGAAAACCTAGCACTTATTCGCTCTATAACTCTGAATGCAAGATAAGTTAAAAAATGAGCCTTCAATCAACTTTTTATGGTAACTATTTCAAGTACACAGCTCATCATTTGAAAAATCATCAATTCTGTCATCAATTCAGCATGCTATGAAATTGATTGAAAACCTAGCCGTAGTTCACGAGTGTGACAGGAAATCAAATTCATATATGTGTATCTTCAGAAAAACCTTATAAAATTTGAAGGTGATGACATGTCTCTATGTGATTGGCTCTCTGTCATACATCTTAGCTACCCTTTTTATTCATCAATCAATATTCTAGATTTTCATTGGACGCTGAATCCTTCACATTGTCATGTCAGCAACTGCCGCCTTTTCTAAATTTCATATTTAGCGACTATGTGACTGTGTATTATCTCCTTGTCACTAACCCAACTTCATAACCCTCAATTCTTCTGGAGACCAAGTGACTATGTTACTTTCTTTTCCTGGCTAACCATGGTTCATTTCTAGTGATCACGTGACTGAAGAAATCAAAGTCACAGGATGAAAAACTTAACTCACAATTTATTTGGAGACTCCACAACTGACAGTTACCTTTATCTATTACAGTTATCTCTAAGTCGCTGAATGTTACTTTTCTTTATGAGACCCCACGATAAACCTTAGTCACCTAATCACTGAGTATAAATGTTTGTTGACAAATCCTTCAGAGACTACATGACAAACATTGGCTTTTGGTTTTAATTCAGAGACTACGCAACAAACAGCTATCTCCAAGTCGCAAGCACTTTTACCTTTAAGCTTTTTGATTTAGAGACTTCGCGACCACCATTTGATCTATTCATCTTTACATCCGACGGCTCTGCTAAGTCACTAATTATTTTTTAATACCTTTATATCAATTCAAAGACTACGCGATAACAAAGCACTTTATAACCTTAGTCTCTTAATTGCTAGATGACTTTTTCCTTTGGGAGACCACGTGACAAACCTCCTAATCCTTTCACCTTCGGACACGTGTCTCCTTCCATTGCTTGTCTCTAAATCGCTGCATAAAAATTGACTTAGCATCTTAATCTAATGACCACCTGA
This sequence comes from Thuja plicata, assembly GCA_018584345.1. Taxonomy (NCBI): domain Eukaryota; kingdom Viridiplantae; phylum Streptophyta; class Pinopsida; order Cupressales; family Cupressaceae; genus Thuja; species Thuja plicata. Next base: position 3,955,197 of record MU223505.1, read on the forward strand.
CTGTGTCATATCCCTAATTGCATGCGGTTAGTTGCAAAGTCTCAGCATATTTTACTTAACTGTCAAAACATTTGGAGACTATGTGACATGAACTTTATGCCACTTACTTATCTACAAGTCAATTTAGAGACCACACAACTGAAGCAATCGCCAAGTCTCATAACATTTTACTAATTGCTGGCTTTTTCACACGACCCTACAACTTATCTATGGGCCGATTTGCTTATTGCTGACATGTTTCTTTATTTAGAGACTTCGCAACTGAAGGGCTCCGCCAAGTCTCATAAAACAAAAGGAATATTCTATTTCTCTTTGAGATATTCTGACAATAGTTAATCCCCAGGTCTCGTAATAAAAAAGAATATGCTATTAGGATCATGTGACAAGGTGACTATGGTTTAAAATACATGACTTAAGTTGTTTCAAAAAGGTAACACCAAAATAGAAGCATGATGAACATTTTAGGGTTTTTTCTCATTTTGGCTTAGAACAGGACCTAGGGTTTCAAGGTTTTGCATTTTCACATGGATTTTAACCTAAAGACCCTATAAATCTCAACAAGGATATTACAAGGAACTGAAAGACTTTTGACTTTAGGAAAGAAAAGCATGAGGATCACAAAATTTTGGCAAACAGACCAAAACAAGGAACATAACCAACAACTTCAACCCAAATTTTGCTTGAATCTTCATTTTCTTGAACAAACTTAACTTCTCCTTTCTCTTCAAATAGTGATTTCTTAGGATCTTCTTGTTTTTGAGTTTTGGATCTACAAAACCTTGAGATTTGTCCAGCCTTTCCACATGTGTGACAAATGGTAGGAGTTCTGATGCTCTTGTTCATCATGGTTCATTTCTTTGTTGTGTGTCCATTATAGTTACATATCTGACATGTAGTGTTATGCAGATTCCTTTGAGGTTGATTTCTCTGATTGTTTTGATTCATTCTTCTTTGATTTTGTTGTGACCGATTTCTTTGATTTTTTCTGCAATGTATAGCCCTATGACCAAATTTATTACAAGAGAAACAATAACCATTAAAAAGTCTTACCTCTTTGCAATCTCTTGCCAAATGACCATGTTTGTTGCATGCATAACAAGTTCTGTTAACTTGCTTGATTTCCCTTTTTTTGTAGATTTGCTTTAATCTCTTCAACATTTTCAACTTTCCTTGCTTTTGAAGATGCTTCATGAGGTTTCTCTCTTTCTTGTAATGAATTGACTTCAGTTTGTGTTATATTGAATCCAAGACCAGTAGTGTCACCTTTTTGCTTTTGTGCATTGAGCTGAGATTGAAGTGAATCAAAACTTGTGTGGAGTTTATCAATCTTATCCTTAGCTTCTGTTAATTCAGATTCTAACTTCTTTTTTATGTTTTCCAATTCCAGAACTTTCATGTTTTCTTTTAAAAGTTCATCATCTAGTTGTTTGCTTTCTTTGATCTTTTCTTCAATAGCAATTTGGTTGTCTGTGAGTTGTTCATCTAGATTATTTTTCAAATGTTTTTCTTCTACTGATTCCATGATCTCCTCAAGTGGTTAAACTTATTTGTTGAGGACCAGAGCTTTGATACCAATTGTTAGAAACACTGAGAGGGGGGGGGGTGAATCACATAAATCAAACATACATAGAATGAAGCTTCACATAAAAACTCATAACACATGATATGATTACGAGGAAACCTTAATCAGAGGAAAACCTCAGTGGGAATTAGTACCCACAAATATTGTACTAGGTATAATGAACCCGTTAAAGTTCCTTTGCCCTGTTAGAAGCAGTCTTTACAATTGAGTACAATGACCTGGTTAAAGGTCTGACCCTATTAGGAGTCTTTTACAAAACCCTGTTAAAGGTATATGGCTCACTGCCTAGGCTCACTACCCAATAAGATGAAGGCTACAACTTTCTGAAAGATGATATGCACTATATCAAAATGAACTGTTGTGATGACACTGTTGTCTAATTAGTTATGTCTATGCATGAATGCTCTTCCTCTCTTAAAGAGATATATCATATACTGACTTCATTATACTATCCCTCTATATCTTCCTCTTACATAATAATCGACACTTCTAACATTACTTTACATTACATACTTATATGTTCATATCTGAATAGGCACGACCCAAAACAAAACACTAGTCGGCCCTAAAACAAAATATACAACACTTCTAAACAATTAGGCTCAAGCGTGTTTACTATAATGATAATTACATCATTACAAACATATAACAAAAGGCGCTTAGCCATTACATCACAAAATAATTCATGCTGATCAAAACAGTAGTTGGCATCCATGCTCTGTCTTCTGGACTGCTGGTCTACTAATCTGCCTGTAACTTTGTCGTAATATTGTTCCATACTATGTGTGTCTGGATGTAGCATGTACACATGTCATACAACTTATATCTGAATGTGCATAAGCTGACTCGATCTCTCACATGTGCGTTGATGTGTTGATCGCTGAGTATCTCTGTCTACCCTATTTTCATACTTAGTCATTTTGTCTTTCATGATAGAAACTAAACATAACTTTGTTGCCATGATGACAACACAAAATGAGTCATGCATCCTCAGGAAGTCAACTTTCCAACACTAACATCATTTTATCAATCTCACCACTCCAATTTTCATGTAATTAACTTGGTTACCGTGTGTTTATTATTCAAACACACCCTCTTTTTTCACTTCTCCTACTCTATTCTCTCTTGCCCTGAGTGCTTACTACAAGTGATACATCATTTCAAAAGAGGGTTTTATTTCTTTCCTTCGATTACGCTCCTGAGGGGGCATGATCACACTATCATCAATCACTTTTTTGCTCAAAATAGCATTAAAATGACTTCGTTATCAAACAACTAGGGGCATGAAAGTTTCCTTGACTAAGTCAGAACTGTTGGATAGAAATATTTGGCTCTCATAATCTGGATATCTTGTGTTTCCTCATTTTAAAATATTCTTATTAAGCTCCTGGCAGCTTCATACTGGCTTTTGGACAACAACCAAGTTCAGAAATCAGTATTATCAATCTTTGGATGACAACCAAGTTTAGAATTGGTGTCTTTAAAATCTTTTATTGACCTTTGGATGACAACCAAGTTCAAATTCAATTCTATTAGTTTAGTTCGATCAAGTGCGAGACTGATCTCATCAGGCATTTCGTTTGATCATGAGCGAAATTCTCAATCTTTCTGAAGTTAAAATCAAAAACATTTTTTGAATCAATGCGCTACTCGCACATCAATTCAAAGAGGAGCAAATGTAACCACCTGGATTTGGTATGTTCTGACTATAGACCCTATTTTCCGTAAGTATGATCATACCCCCAATTATGTCATGACAATGTTACTTTGGTATAATTTATTTTAAATCAAATTTAATGTCCTAGGTGATTTTTATCACTGAATTATATTAACTATTATAGCCATACATTTCAAATCAATTCAAACCAATTAAATCAAATCAAATTCGAATATGGCTATAGTATTTAATCATAAAGGAATTAAATAAAACCCGTAAATCAATTGTTCACTTGAAAATGAACCCATTCCCCTAGCCTAATTAATTTAATTTAATTGATTATAGTCCTATTGATTATTAAAAAGCAATTAATTATTTAAATAATTAATATCCTATTTTGAATGAATTAAATAAGTTTAATTCATTTGATTAATATTCCTCTAAACCCCTAACCTAACCCACTTCAACCACTTCTACCTTGGGTTCTAACCCATCCCAACCTATTTCCCCCATGCTAATCTAATTCTAATCCTAATTTCATTCTAACCCACCTCCTAATGTTGTCACATTCAATTAGGGAGTGATTAAGGACTCCACCCACTTGAGAGAGTCAAGGAATCTCAAGATTCCTTCCCTCAAGTCCACTTTCTCAAGCCACTCTCTTACACCCTTCCCATGCTTCTTTAAGGCTCTCATTAATGCCTCATTAATTTATATTCCTTAAGCCCATGTCTCCCACATGCCTATTGAATGCCTTTGGAATTTATTGCTCTTACACACCATTAATGAGTTTTTCAACTCCATTAATGCACCTTGTCCCCCTCTCTCTCCTCATTCTTCTATAAATAGAAGGCATTTTTTAGAGAAAATAAGCCTTCATCTCATATTGAAAATGCATTGTTATGCTATTAAGATTCATCTAGATTCATGTTTCATTTAGTTTTTCATGTTTAGGCATTGTTATTATCTTCATTTTTAGAGCTAGAATGCATTGCTTAATGATTAAATAGCTTGTTTTAATTTAAATCTTTTATGCTAAGTCGTATATGTCACTGATAGTAGCATAATCTGAGGGCTATTATATTATTAATCATACTCTTCTTAGTTAGAAAGCAATAGGCCGGTATTAGTGGTTTATATGTTCATCTAAACCATTTTTTCGCTAATGCAATGATCTATTGAAGTGTCGTGTTGCAAATAAAAGGTGCACATTTTAACACACACAATTACAACTAATAAAAGTTACAAATAATAAAAAGAATATAATTGTTTAACCAATTTCAAATTTAACTTCATTAAATTTCACTCTAAGATTCTCTCACCATTAAGCATTTAACAAAAAGCAACTATATGCAAAATTAATCGCTAAAATACATTTTCTTTAAAAAATTTATTAAATACTTAATTTTATTTCTATCTAATAAATTTCTAATTATCCACACTTAAAAATCTAATAAATTAATCATTAAAATACTCTTAAAACAAAAAAAAACTAGTTTGAATAACTATATTCAATTAAATTAGCAAGTCACACATATTAACTTAATAATAATCCTATGAAATAAAACAACCAGAAAAGTCATACATTAAGAAAAATCACTTCTTAAAAGAAATAAAATAAAATAAAATAATAGACATTAAGTTCATTAAATAATACAAGTTACCATATTGCATTAAATTCATTAATTAAATTAACACACTTAATATTATCCATTTTATCAACTCCAAAAATCATTTAGCTTTAAACCCTAGTCTTTTATTAAGTCTAAGTGTAAATTAGAAAAAAGTCTTAAAAATAATAGAAACTAATTGTATTCCCTCCAAAAGTAATTTTGAATCTTCTCACAAAAAACATGTTTATAATAAAATAAATAAATTCAACTCCATTTTACACAACCCTAACCCTAATATTTTTTTTTTCAAAACCAAAATGAATGTTTCTAATTTTATTTCTCTCCCTCATTTCTCTTCTTCCCTCTATTCTACCCTTTCAAACCCTAGATATATTTTTTCTTCTTGTTATTGAGTTGCAGGTTTTCATAGAGCTTCAAGCTTGGAAATGATTAATATCAAGTGTTGGGATTAATGGGAAGTAGTATTGAGAGGGGAGGGGTGAATCAGTACCTTTTAAAATTTTTAACACTTTTCACCTTTCATCATTAGTAATCAATCTTTATTGTATTACCGACCATATTTGATGTTCTTTCTTATGTATGTAGTATTAATTCATAAATTTAATTGTATGCAAAATTCATAGAAACATTCATGAAAGTAATAGACACATAACACAAGATATGATATCGAAGAAAACTCCTGTTAGAAAGTAAAAACTGCGGTGGGGATGGCACCCAAAAAATTTCACTATCTAAAGAATGGAAGGGAGTCGGTTAAGGCTTACAATTTAATCACTTCTGATGATCTACCCTATTAGGAGTATTAATGTGGAAACCTGTTAGGATCTACTCTGTTAAGAGCTTTAGCAACATTGTTAAGTGTGCACTCGGTTAAGAGATTTACAATAGGACTGTTAAGTCCACCTTCCTTGAAAGGATTTCTTAAGTGTACCCCACTTGTTAGAATGTGTATAATATGTTTAACCTAACTGTATGCAATCTATAATTTCTTATTACAGATCCATTAAAGCTTACAGTATATGAATATCACCTATAGTGATTGATTAATACCTTTTCTTTCTCGTCAGTAGCCTTTATTCTATTTTTGAAAACTGATTTGATCCTTTTTTGTTCTTCTACATGAATTCTCTTGTATGAGCCTTAGATGCTCTTAGTGGATACAATCATCATCGAACAAAATGTTCACAATTGATTGAACATCTATTTATACAAGTTATTTGACCTATTTTAGAATCACGCATTATAATGTTAACTCTAGATCCAAGGTATACAACTTGACCTTGATCCTTTAGTTTGCATGTTTTAAATCAGTTAAACTAATAAAAATAAAAATAATTACATTGCTTTTCCCTCACGTAATGGATTTAAAACAAATCAAGAGCCTAAATATAAAACTTCAGTGATTTATCTGACGTGAAAAGTTAGATCCACTTTTTGCAGGATGTAACTGACTGTCGGTTCTTAATCGTCGGTGTGAACTAAAAGTTTGTCGGTGTTCCTTCTTTGAACTAATCATTGGATTCCCTTTATCTATTAGGTTCCACTCTTGATTATTTCTTCGAGTTTCAATGTTGGTTACTCGTCGGGTTCCTTTGTCCTTTTTGTCATCGAGTAACACTGAATAGTGTTTCATCGAGACGCTTTGTACTTGTCAATATTGGTAACCTTGGCATCGGGTAGTGTTGTGCCATGTCTGTCGATGTAGTATAAATCGATGGTGTTTATCATGTTTTTCCTTGCATATACTAATAGAAAAATATAATATCTTCAATCTCCCCCTTTGACATTAATATCAAAAACTGATATGTGCATAATACTAAATTATTTAGTATGTACACCGTGTATATATCCTTGTCATTATATGACTCCCCCTAACTCTATGCATCGGTATAGTATAAGTATATGTACATGTATACTTTCCTTTGTACTATACATTCCCCTTTTTGTTCTTTCCTCTTTCTTATGACTGACTGTACACATAATTTCCTCCTTTCATTTCCTTCTTTTACTGATTGATTGTACATATCATTTCCCCCTTTTTTGATAATCATGACAAAAATGTACAACTTATAAGTTGTCAAAAATGTGACAAAAAATGTGTAACTTACAGAGTGTCAAGAATGTGGGAGTGAGTGTTCTTGATATCTTCTATCATTTTCTCCCATTTTTCTTTGAGGATTTCTAATGTCATGTGCTCTAGCTCAATCCTTGCATGCATATCATAAATGTTGTCTAGGAAAGACATTTCTGGGGTGCAAATAAGTGTTCTTGCCTCTGTCATATGTTATTGCAGTAATGTGAGAGTGGGTAAGAGTTGAGTTTGAAGCTCATTCACCTCATCTCTGAACTTGGTTTCTGCAATCTGTATATCTTGTCTCAACTTCCTAGCTTGCTTGAGCTATTCATTGTGCAATTTGATTGCCTCTTCACTATTTGTGAGACCTTGTGCACTTGCTTAAAGATCAGCATCAATTTGTGCTATCTTATCGGTATACTCCTTTGTGAGTTGATCTAACATGCACAATTTCTAAATTAAGGCTATAGCTTTTGAAATTATGGGGTCTATTGTGCTTACCAATTCAGATAGCTTCACCTTTTTCAGTGCCACTTCTTGGCTTATCTTCTCTGCTAACTTGAATTTATATTTCTTCTCAGGTCTAGCTTCCATATCCTTCTCAGCATCTATATTCTAAGATGTGATAGCATCGGTGAGAACCACTAATTGATCAAGCATGGGGGTTGTTTGATCAACATCTATATCAGGTACAATTTTTTGAAGGATTCCTCTTGCAAATTCAAGTACCTTTGCTTCCTTTGTGGCTTTTCTCAATTTATCCTACATGGCTTTCCTTTCACAAAGTATAGCATACTTTGTCAACTCAGTAGGATCCAATGTTCTAGGATCACATATTGGAATCTCAATTATTTCATCTAGAGTGACTGGATTCTTGTTCTTTCTCTTCTTCTTCCTTGATATTTGAGTAGATGCATATGTATGAACTACCATTGCAAGTTCATTTGTTTTCTTTGAGGCACTTGGTGAAGGCTTTGAAGATGAAACCTCTTGTGTCTTCTACTCGGGGTTCACCTATTGGTTAAGTGAAGATGTCTCTTCACCAACCTTGGGTGTTTCAACAAATTTCTCTTCTATTTTCTTTTTATAATCATCTATCTTTTCTTCTTCACTCTTATCCTTTTGCTTTTCCTTATCTAGTTTTTGTTCTCCTTCTTTAGTTTTATCAGTAGACTTGTCTTGCTGATCATCAGTAGCAGCTTGTTTAGCAGTTGTGTCTTTTGATTTATCTATGGTATCCTTTGTTTCTGCATCAACCTTGTCTTCAGGTATGCTTGTATCTGCTGCATATTCTTAATTTCCTTCTAGTAGATTGATGACCTTCATCAATACTGGCATATAATTTTGTGTGCCCACCTATGCTGCATCTAGAGTTGTGTCCTACTCGTCGGTTTGACCTTGTTGAGCAGTGACATCTTCATCTTTTTGAATTTGATCTAAAAGGTCCAGTCCTATTATGTCAATGATGGAAGTGTCTGGCCATATCTCATTACCAACATCCATGTCCTTATTTCCTTGTGTCTCCAATTCTTGTTTCTTTTCTTGATACTTAAGAGATATGAAGATGACATCATTTTCCTTCTGTGGATCTTTATCAGAATCATAGTGAGTGATGTCTTGAATGTCAATATCATCCATGAATTTATCTAAGTCAATGGGCTCATTATTCTCCACATTATCCAAAGCAATGTGCTTAGGACTTGCTTTATCTTTTTTCTCCTCTGTATGAGGTGTGTCGGTGAGAAGTAATTGATTCTCACAACTTGTTGAATCTGTAGGTAGATCTAGAATTTATCTCCATTTTGCATTGGTCATGCTGTCTAGATCTAAGAATTTCCCCTATAGCACCTTGTAGGCTCTTATCTTTTCCACAAATTTACTTGAGTGATTTTTCATCATCTCTTTGATCTCTTCCATTTTGGACTTGGGAGGCATGAGTCTTACAAGTATCCTCTCCCTTGCTTCCTTTTCAAAGTTCAAAGCATAAGACCATCATGCTGATATTCTTTCACTTAGTGGTTTGGGTAGTTTGTTACCAAACTCAACTAGTACATATTTGAAGTTCACCATAGCCCTAATTATTGTATCTTCTATTTTATTCTTGTCCTCCGGCTCTAGCTTTACCCATTGTCTTATTTTCCTATCAATCATTGTACCTTTTGTAGCAATTGAGTCAGCAATCTCATCAATTATTCTGGGTGTTAAGCTTTTCTTTTCTATTTTAGGCTCATCTTGTTTTGAATCTTTAATATCAGCCTTGGTCCTGACCAGTTTCCTCCTCCTTTTGGTAGGTGTTTGCTTCTTTGTTTGTTGCTTCTTCTTGTAGGTCCTCACTTGACCTTTCTTGAGAGGTGTAGAATCTTTCTTTGTAGTTTAGCTTCTTGTCCTTTGAGCTGTTGTGGTCCTTGGTTTCTTGGTAGGAGGTGGAGGCACATCAGACTTAGTGGCCTCAGAATCTAATTCTTGCTCATCTTTCTCTTCACTGATGGTACCTTGTTCCTCAGTTTCCTCTATTTGTTCTTTTTCCTCCTCATTAATCGATAGCATCTTCTCAAGATTCTTTACCATCTTGTTTTTCTTCTTGACAGTCTTCTTTATGACTAGGCCTATTTTTATCTTTGACTTTGCCTCTTCATATGTTCCAAATCTTGGTTGCTTATTGTCAAGTGGTTCATTCATCAATGCATCAATTGCATTTGTTGCTTGATCTAAGTTGATCTCATAGTCAAGAGGTGCTAACTAGGTTGTCCTTGGTACAAATAGTTTAATGTGAGTGAAATCTAAATCCACCATAAAACATATTTCATCTCTATACTTTTCAAACAACTGTTCAGGGATCCTCACTCTCTCCATCATTTTTTCCTTAAAGTCAAGGAAGTATTCAGTCATCACTGAATCAAAGTTGTCACCTAGTAACTTGATAAGGTCACTTATCTACAATGTGACTGGCTTGGTAGTGTCCCACTTCACTTTTCCAATTGAAGGAAAGTGTTCTTGAAAATAAAAGAATATACACATTATAATTAAACCGAACTTACATGTGTTTGTCTTGGTAGACCTGATTGTTGTCATATTTTCATCAAGTTGCTTAAGCAGGATCTCACATAGATCCATCTGTATTCCCTTTGTGACAATCTTGTAAGTTATGCTTATTTTTGTTGATGCTATGATGTTTAGCCTACTTTCTTGAAAGATTTTGTAACCTATTACACATGCACCGAACCTCAGTTCCTCGTTGGTCATGGTGTTCACCTTAAGTCCTTCGTTATCCCATACAGCATTGGTGAGTTTTTCAAATTCTATTTGAGAGGGATGCTTTTGTGATTTTGGTTTGTCGGTAATGGGGTAACCTATTACAGCATGTAACACATCCTTTGTAATCTGCTTGGGTTCATCCAACCATAACTTCTGGTCATGCATTCTACTAAGTACCACCCTAATCCAGTCAGTTTTGAAAACCCTCAGGAAATATAGGGCATTTGTTATCCATTTTACCTGTAAGTGTTTGTGTTCTTCCTTCAGGTTCCCTTGTTCATCACACAACTTCTTGTAAGCTTGATCTATCTCCAGATCACCAATCTCAGTAATCTTGCAGTGGATATATGACCTACGTCTTCTATTAGCAAAACCCTAGGTGGAATTTTTTAAAATGTGCCAGAATCATCAGGTTGTGATGAAATCTCTGGGCATATCTTGTATTTAGGTTCCACACAAGTGTTATTCTTGATCAACGTAACAACATTCTTCTTATCACTCTTCAATTTTACTATTCTTCAAGTGGTTTCCATTGTGTTTCAAATTTAGGGATTTTTTAAAAATAATAACAGAGTTCTTCGGTATGCTCGGTACTTACTTCAATCCGTGTAACTTGTGAATGATCTATTTAGAGTGCATTGGATCAATTCAAGGAAACTCTGCCATCTACTCTCTTTTCTCTTTGTTTTTTCTCTGCTCTATTTGCTCAAATTGCATGTGAAGAATGAAGTGCTTCCGTCAAGTATTTATAGACTTTTGCCCTAAGTCTATCATAAATCCTGAACAACTCATCAGGTCATGAAGACAGAGTTCATCGAGAAGACTCTCAAATAAAATTCTCGGTGTTGACAGGATGCTTGGTATAGCTGTTAGGATTGTTTCTTTTACCGACGGATCTTGGTGTAGTGTCAAGACAACATTGTAACTTTTCTTTCTTACCGATGGGTGTCAGGTTACATTGGCAACTTAGCCTTTTTATGTGTTGACCGATAATTCTTGGCAAGTGTAGAGAGCTCGTCCTTTTATGTTCACTAATAATTTTTGGTATGTGTTTACCAATGGGGTTGTTTTCTCAAAATTGTGACAGGTAACATAATATGCATCTTTATTCATGCATATTTTGACTATGTATCAATTTGTATAATGGAACTAATGAAAAATATGACTTAGTGTAGTGCAGTTCCATACTTGTTCATCTTTAGGCAGGGGTGGTGATGTCACTACATCCATGGGATGAGGTGTCACCTATTGCATTGCTTGGTTCAGCTTCCTTAGTGGTTGAAGCCTTCCTCCATATTTTCTTTCTCATTTTCTTGATTTCTTCATTGGTGTTACCATTTGCAAAAGTGGTGGTTTATGTTATTCGATCTTTGCAATCCTTCTTTAGATGTCCAACCTTATAATAGTGAAAACATGCCATTCCAGGGCTGGTCCAGCCTCTAGACCTTTTGGTCCATGTTCTCATGTAGTTTGCAGCAATGTGACCATATCTACCACATGTTGTGCAATTTATCCATGTATTGTAGTCCCAAACATATGAATTACCGACTCTTCTCGGTTTATATGCATTTTATTCTTTTTTGGGTTTCCATGCTTCATTTTTCTTCTTCCTGCATTCAAGAGATGTGTGCCCATGCATTTTTCAGGTGGGAAAATACTTTTCCATATAGGTTTCCTTCTTTGGTTCTTTCACCTTTGATTTACATTCATATGCTTTATGTCCTTTCTTGCTGCAATTATAACAATGTCCAATGAATGTAAATGTGGATTTAGGAATACCTTTTTCTTTGCTCATGCAAACATTTCAGGTGTGGCCTTGCTTTCCACAGTGATTTCATGTCATCTTCCTTGGTCTAGGATTGGTGTAGGCATCTTTTGGATTAGCTTCATTTGATGACTCTCCATGTTCAGTGTACCCTAGTCTAGTGTTGGTGTTGGGTCTTCTTTGTGCATTCAATAATTCATCCATCCTTTTTGTACTCTCTTTAGCTCTCTTAATCATGTCATTATGTTGTTGTTAAATTCTAGCCTCATGCTTTAGTTTTTCATTCTCTTCTCTTAGTTCACTGATAATTTGTATTCTTTCAATGGGTTCCACATTCATTATGTTTGCTTCTTGAATCATAAGAATAATCTGATTAGTTACCTCATGGTGATGCTTTGTAAGTCTTTGTATCTCAAACTCCTTTTCTTGTAGATTTTCTGTGATCTTTCTTCTATCATCAATTGCTAGATTTCTTTCATGCTTTTCTTTCCTTGCATTGTTCATGACATAAATCATTCTTACCATCTGTGTCTCTTGACCGATTTGTAGAGATTTGACTTGTCCAACCAGATGTAGATTGATTTTAGTTAGGCTTGTGATGCTTTCTTCTGATGTATCTGATGCCTTGCTTGTATTTGATCCTGAAGACTCAAAGAAATCTGGAATCTCTTCCTCATGATAATCTATCTCATTATAGCGAGAAGCCATATTCTTTCTTTCATCCAGCAATTGTCTCATACTGATTCTAGCTTCTTTATACTGCTCATAGAACATCTGAATTTCAAACTTTTTATTCTCAATATTTTTATCAAGTTTGTACTTCTCGATTGTATGATCTTTTCTCTTAAGCCTTTAATCTTTCCAAGAAGAGACTCAGCTCTGATACCAATTTTTGGGATTAATGGGAATTAGTATTGAGAGGGGAGGGGTGAATCAGTACCTCTAAAACTTTTAACACTTTTCACCTTTCATCATTAGTAATAAATATTTATTGTATTACCAACCATATTTGATGTTCTTTCTTATGCATGTAGTATTCATTCATAAACTTAATTGTATGAAAAATTCATAGAAACATTCATGAAATTAATAGACACATAACACAAGATATGATATCACAGAAAACTCTTGTTAGGAAGTAAAAACTGCGGTGGGGATGGCACCCACAAAACTTCACTATCTGCAGAATGGAAGGGAGCCGGTTAAGGCTTACAATTTGATCAATTCTGATGATTTCCCTTGTTAGGAGTATTAATGTGGAGACTTGTTAGGATCTATTTTGTTAAGAGCTTTAGCAACATTGTTAAGTGTGCACTAGGTTAAGAGATTTACAATAGGACTATTAAGTCCACCTTCCTTGAAAGGATTTCTTAAGTGTACCCCACTTGTTAGAATGTGTAAAATATGTTTGACCTGACTATATGAAATCTATAATTGCTTATTACAGATCCATTAGATCTTACAGTGTATGAATATCACCTATAGTGATTGATTAATACCTTTTCCTTCTCATCGGTAGCCTTTGTTCTGTTCTTGAAAACTGATTTGATCTTTTTCTATTCTTCTGCATGAATTTTCTTGTCTGATCCTTAGATGCTCTCAGTGGCTAAAATCATCATTGAACAACATGTTCACAATTGATTGAGCATCTATTTATACAAGTTATTTAACCTATTTTAGAATCACACATTACAATGTTAACTCTAGATCCAAGGTATACAACTTGACCTTGATCCTTTAGTTTGCATGTTTTAAATCAGTTAAACTGATAAAAACAATAATAATTACATTGATTTTCCCTCACATAATGGATTTAAAACAAATCAAGAAGCTAAATATAAAACTTCAGTGATTTATCTGACATGGAAAATCAGATCCACTTTTTGTGGGATGTAACTGACTGTCGGTTCTTGATCGTCGGTGTGAACTGAAAGTCTGTTGGTGTTCCTTCTTTGAACTGTTCCTTGGGTTCCCTTTATCTTTCGGGTTCCACTCTTGACTGTTTCATCAAGTTGCACTCTCGGTTACTTGTCAGGTTCCTTTGTCCTTTTTGTCATTGGGTAACACTGAATAGTGTTTCGTTGGGATGCTTTGTACTTGTCAATATCGGTAACCTTGGAGTCGGGTAGTGCAATGCCCTGTTTGTCGATGTAGTATAAACTAATGGTGTTTATCATGTTTTTCCTTTCATATACTAATGGAAAAATATAATGTCTTCAATCAAGATGTTGTATGCACCCTAAAATGGTCGCTTGGACTATGGGCCCCATTTATCATTTTATCAATTTATCAAATTCCTGAATCAATTTTTTGCAACATTTTCAATTACAATCAATTTCCTTGATCAAATTGTAATTAATTCAATTATTTCAATATTTCCTAAGGTTTGATCATTTTTATTTAATTAAAAGATTTAATCTCCCTTTTAATTAAATAAAATTCATCTTATTTAATTAAATTAAATTCCTCCCATTTAATTAAATAAAATTCTTCTAATTTATTTAATTAAAAGAAAACCCCTCTTTTAATTAAATAAATAAAAATCCTCAATTAAAGCACTTTATTTGATGAAAAATGAAATAAATTAAATTAAAATCCCTTTTTCATCACATCCTTCTAAGTGGTGGGATTTTTGCCTCTTAATCTCAATCGTTCACTTTCCTTTAAAAGGATACCTCTCCTTCTCATTCAGATCATCTTTTTCGTAGTATTGTATGTTGCAGGTTTGGAGAGCAATTTTGGAGGAGGGTTTGAGCACTCAAGCTTGGATATTGCAACTTCTCTCTTCTTGTCTCCTTCTTGCATCCATGGCTATTCATGTAGATTAGATTCATATTAGATTAGCTTCCATATTTCTTTTCATAGATTAATTATGCATTGTAATCATTTAGATTAATTTCCTTTCATGTATTGCAATCATATAGAGTAGATCTCATTTTCATGCATTGAATCTCTCATCTCATGGTGTACTTGCATGGGCACAACTAGGTCAATCTGAGGGCCTCTATTACAAACGTTTGCACTCCATGACTAGAGAGCTATGAGTTGATATTTGAGGCCTCATTCTTGAGCAACCTTGGATGGAATGACCCATAGAAGCGTGTCAACATTTTAGCACACATTTTTGGTGCCCACCATGAATAGCGTCAATATCAGTAACCTTGACACATTTTTCTTTGTACTTGTCAATATCGGTAACCTTGGATTCGGGTAGTACTATGCCATGTCTGTCGGTGCAGTATAAACTAATAGTGTTTATCATGTTTTTCCTCGCATATACTAATGGAAAAATATAATGTCTTCAATCAAGATCCAACCATATATATATATATGTATAAATACATATATATGTATTTATACATACATATATGATTTGCTTAAAAGTCGAGTTGTTGGTTCATAAAAATATATGTATTTCATGTAGTTCAAAGGGTTGCAGCTTCATACCATACACCCATGCTACCAAGTTTTGTGGTTTTATTTATTTATTTATTTTGGTGTCTAGGCTGCTCGAAAAACACAGAGATTTCTTTTTTTTTTGTAAATGGTGGGGGCAGTGTTTGGTTGTTTCCCCATGGATGAACCTGTGTCATTTCTTAAGGCTAACACTGAATAGTGTTTCATCGGGATGCTTTGTACTTGTCAATATCGGTAACCTTGGAGTCGGGTAGTGCTATGCCCTGTCTGTCGGTGTAGTATAAACTGATGGTGTTTATCATGTTTTTCCTTGCATATACTAATGGCAAAATATAATGTCTTCAATCAAGATTCAACCATATATATATATATATGTGTGTGTGTGTGTGTGTGTGTGTGTGTGTATAAATACATATATATGTATTTATACATACATATATGATTTGCTTAAAAGTTGAGTTGCTGGTTCATAAAAATATGTGTTTCATGGAGTTCAAAGGGTTGCAGCTTCATACCATACATCCATGCTACCAAGTTTTGTGGTTTTATTTATTTATTTATTTTAGTGTCCAGGCTGCTCGAAAAACACAGAGATTTCTTTTTTTTTTGTAAATGGTGGGGGTAGTGTTTGGTTGTTTCCCTGGGGATGAACCTGTGTCATTTCTTAAGGCAACACAGGAGAGTTTTGGGGGAGGCAAGCCACCCCTCCCCCACGCTACAACGTGGCCATAGCCACGGCTATAGCCATGTGATGTGGCTTCAATCATAGTGTGGGTTGCAGTTTCATGTCGCCCCTACCCTCTCCTTAGCCAAGAGAAGCTCGTGACCAATGAGCTTGGGAAACCCTTCGCAGGGTAAAACAAAAAACAATTAAAGAAATTTTGTATTTATTTGTTTTTTGTTTTTTTTGTTAATTTAGTTTGTTTAAGATATTTCCTTTTTTTATAATAATAAGTTTTTTAGACACATTAATTATATATATATATATATATATATCAAATTTTTAACAATAGTATATACAGCTGCATCCATGTAATTAAATGAGACTTGCAGATTTTTACATTAAATGACAACTAGATGAGTGATGAATAAATTTAGATTTCCTTTTTCAAATTTTTATCAATACTATAAATAGTTGCAGCCATGTAGATAAATCAGACATGCAGATTTTCACATAGTGTAAACAGTTGCAGGCATGTAGATAAATGAGACTTGCAGATTGTTTACATTAAAAGATAACTAGAAGAGTGATGAATAACTTTAGATTTCCTTTTTCATTTATTTATAGATGAATAATATAAGAGATATGTCCATATTTGCATGTCCATAAATGATTGTGAATATATGTATGCCAAAATATATATATGTATACATTCACCTATGTATATATAAAGTTTGTTTTTAGAAATTTATATAAAGGCATTAGATTAGTAAATAGCTTCTAATGGAAATTTATTTCATGAAGAAGTTGTAAAACTAAAATGCACTAATATAGTAATAGTAATAAATTTTTAGATTTACTTGCAAATCAAAAAGGTAAAGTTTGTTTTCTTTCTACTTTAATTACTTTTTGAATCAAAGTTTAATCTATTAATATAGTACAGAGAGAAAATAGAAGCATTAAATAATTTTACAATTTTTGTAAATGAACTAAATAGTTTTTGTTCCATAGTTCTCCTTACTTTTATAAAGGAAATACAGAATTTTGCAACACAATGAAACAACCACTACTAAAATATCTATCTTCACATGACACTTCAACCATTACAAAAGAAGTTACATCTTTCTCAATATGCACAAACTTTCTTTTACCTCGCTTAAATACACTATATCCTTTTCAAATCTACATTTTTATTTACAACTAAAAATTTCTTTCTTGAAATAGAGCATACAACTAAGGTGTTGGAGCAACACTAAAAAAGAACACAACAAGGCTTCTTCACTTCTTTCTTCAAGGGTTACATGAAGCAACAAGAACCTGCGATAAAAAATTTAAGCTTAACCAAGGGATGCTCACCTCCAATCGTAGGCCTCTAAGAGGCCACTCCCAAGCTTGGGGAACCAAACCAAGGTAGAAAACACACATGCAAGAAACAATAAGAATTGAAAAAATAACAATACATAAAAATCTCTCAACCATGGTTGTCACAATGGGTCACATATTGACCCAACAATGGGGTGAAGTGAACCAAGTACCCAAGGGGAGAAAGCCATCCAAAGAAAGAGACAAAACAGCCTTCACAAGGCATCAAATTTAACAAGGCATCAAATTTAACATCTTCTCATCTACTTCCAAGTGCACAACTACTCCCTTATGCCCCCCAAAGCTTCAAGCCATAAACAACTCCCTTTTGTCTCCCAAAATAAAAAGGTGGATTTACTTCAAGGAGCTCATACTCCATGTTTTCTCCCTCTCCTCCTTGAGGAGAGACTCTACACCCATGGGCTGTCACTATACCTTCACCCCCAAGGCTACTCTTCCCTCCCAAGGGTGAGTGGTACTTGAGACTCCCATTCACAAAAGTATTCAATCTCAACACAAAGAAAAATCACAATACAAAAGAGAAATCAAACTCAAATTTTCCATCACAAAACATATGCTAACATGAAAGGATTGCTTACAACAAGTAATTGGCAAATCAACATAATGCTGCTACCAATATGCAAAACAAGTGAATGCAACAAGCACAAATTGTTAGTGTTGTTAGGGATTTTTCTTGCAAGAACTTAAAATAGTGTGAATGCTCACTCTTTATATTTCCAACTTAACGTTGTGCAAGAGAAAGCCTAATTGATGAGGATTGGATAATATCCTCATTTTTTGAGCTCCACATACTCAGGCAGGTATTACCTTTGAATGATTACTGACTTACAATATCTACTATAGTGGATTAGGTCTTTTACTAGATTGCTAATTACCTTTTTCTGTATCAATGGATAGAAAACTATGCAAATGACTGTGATTAATCTGATACAGAGCTTAATAAGCCAAACCATAATCTTAACAATAGAAAATAGTAATGTGATAAGGATTCTCATCCTTCTCCCTTTTAAAGTTCTCTAAACTTAGGAGGGTTAACCTATTGATTCTCTCTTGAAGGAATAAGCAAACTAAATTGTATATTTTGATACAATTACTTAAACTTCTATGTATATGTGATTGAAATGTAAAATGTTTGATTTGTTTTTTGAATATTGGATGATGATTTAATTGATTTGTGAAACCCTAACCAGTTCCTAATCCATGGGCAAAGAGTCTATATCAAATGTGAATCCACAACAAATGATTAATGTAAATACATGAAATTTGAGTATAATGCCTTACAAACTATATTTCACTCTAATACCCATGTTATTAGATCCTAATACTAATGCTTTGCTCTTTGGAATCACATGCAAGACTTATTCTCTCCTTGAAAGAACTCACAAGCAACTGCACAATTACCCTGTAATTGGTATATCTAAATTGCCTTACATTTTAAGCATACAAGAGCTAAAACATAAATATAAAGAGACAAATACAAGATATAAGATAGAAATTGTAATGTATTTTATTAATTTGATCACTATTTCAAATACATTCAAAAGACAATATGCACAAAAACTCAGACAATAGAGCAGTCTGGCTTGCAATTCTTATCTCATCATATTCCAATATATTCCATCCTCTACAAAATGATACAAGAGCTCAATATATAGTCTAAAACATCTTGGAATCCTTCAAAATTAAGGATGCAACAAGCTTTGGATGGTTTAAGACCTAACCCTAAAAACTTAGAAGAGGACAAAAGACAAGAAGAGACCAAGTGGTGGATGGACAAAATAGGAAAACATCCAAATAAAATCTTTGAAATCTTCTATTTGTTGGCACCTTTGTCTGAATATGTTCTAGATAGCCTCAAATGGTGGTAGTGAGATTAAGTGACCGCCATTACAAGATAACATACACTTATCTTCCAGATAACTAACATCCCTGTGCTTAAAGATCAGGTTCTAGGTGTGTCCTACTCTTCATCAATAATGTCAAGGTCAACATTGGTGGGATTCTTTTTCTTGGGCTTTGTAAGAACATCTTATGCTGTGACATCATCCTCTACAAACCAATTAAAGCTTTGAATACTTTCAAGTTGTGCCTTCTACCTTTCCCATATAGCATTTGTAATTCTCTTGACATCTGTTATAAACTTACTGAAATATCTTTCGGCCTTAAATGACTCATATAAAATCTTATTGTATCTCTCCATATCTAATTCGCCATTGTCAAAAATATGTACCTCTTTACTAGGTAATAAAGTGTCAAACTCAGTGCTCCATACTCCTAATGGCTTGATCTAATTGTCTTTTGACCTAATTGAAGGCACAAATTTATTATAGTCAGGTCCAAACATATTCAACCTAGCCTCAATTGGATTTGCCTTGCCTTTGAAAAAGGACAAGGTCACCCCAATCTGTTCTATCTCATCTCCAACTTGGGTTACAATCTCTGGAAAATCTAATCTCAATGGCTACAATGATGCTAACCTCTCAAATAACCCAGTCCTAACTAACCATGTTGCAAATTAGGGGTTCAAAATTGACACAAAATTGTTCACTTTGGATCGTAATCCAGGCAATTTTCCATATGCACCATATACGATATCAACTTTATCTTTTAAAATATTTTCCCTATGCTGTAAAATTTGCATTAGGGCTCCCAAAATATCTTTATTATGCTCCTTAATTACCTGCTATGTTTCTGATGCATCATACCCTACATCTTCAATCTGGATCTCAGCATTTGTACCCTACTTTGGTGAAGCAGGAGAAACTTCAGGCATTTCTTGTAGCTTTTGAGTCAAGTCTGTAATTATCTTTTCCATTGCACTAATCTTCATCAGACCTAGTTCTCTTTCTTTGGAAATAAGGCTTGTTTCATCAAAAAAAAATTGGTATCTATTAGACATTTGTACTGCATTTGCCTCATTCAGGTGAGCAAAAGGGGTCAGGGCCTGAGAAATCTCCAGGTCTCCTGTGTTATGGACAAACCATATTATCTTGTCTCCCTCCATCTTCTCTTGGACATTGATTAGTGAGGGCTTCTAATTTTTAGGAGCCAAAGACCACATTGCTAGGGTTTGGGATTCAGAATCATAACCACACCCTTTGATCATCTCTCCTATTTGTATCTCTATTGAGATCTTGACATCTGGCTGCATTCTAATTTGATCTATAATGAAGGCAGAAGCCAAGTCCCATCCTTCCACTAGGAGCATACCACTTGACTTCAAAAGTTATTTAGCATCATCAGGAGTCATATTCTCAGACTCTGGGTCATATTCTTGAAGGGTCTATAAAGCTTCACTGGTTATGGCTTCTCCTCCTTGGGATTTCAACTATGCCCCAACTTTCTCTTTTTGAGCCCATATAAGGAAATCCTTGAACTCCTTGGTCTTGATGAATTCATCACCTTTTACGAACTCCTCTTGTTGCAGTTCCCTTTCATCTTGGCACAATATGAGGGGCATATCAACATTATCATTAGTGTCCTCTCTCTTTTTCTTTCCCTCTCTTATCATTTTTCTTATTTGGTGGTCATAAGCACTAGTCCCTATGAATAGGGCACTAATTTAATCCTTTTTCTTCTTTTGTGTTTTTGCAACAGAAGGCTCCCCTACTTCCACTCTTTGCTTCTTTTGTGGAGGCTCTACATCCACCTCAACCCCATGTACTTCAGTCAAGTCAATGATATTTTCCTCATTATGAGGTGGCTGGTCCTGGGGTGGTGGGCTATGTATGGAGTAGCTACTGTTGTACTCTGATGATGATTGCTTTTCTGGACCTCCGTCCTTATCTTCAATTTATCCTTCAATTTGGTTACTAATTATGTCATGTGACTCAATCATCGTCTCTAATTTTTGCAAATAGGGCATACCTAGGAAATATCCACCAAATGGGATCCCTTTCTTCTTTAGTTGCTGCTCCAAATCCATCAAATCATGATATTTTGTCAATCTTGCTGAAATTGCATCCTCTTCAAGGATGTTTCTAATCAAATCTTGTTCCTCACAGGGCTGATGCCTTTTAGTAATCAGAATTGTGGGTGTTAAAATTTAATTGGCACTCTTTATAAATCCTTATGTATCAATATATCTATACATAGAAACATTCATCATGTGGTGCCTCAACCATCCATTTACAAGGTCATAGGCTCTCTTTCCAATTGTGAAATCAAAGGCAATGAACTGCCTTGGTGTAAAAGTTTATTTCCTGTGTGAAGCCAATTGCTCCCTATCTGTCAACATAAGTTGCCACATAAACTCCATAATTGCAATTCTGGGTGGCACTCTATAAGGCAAGATGTGTGGTGGTTGTGAAAATCCATATACTCTGATCAATGTGAAATTTTGGTGACAATAGAAGTCACCCCAGTTATGATCTCCATTCCACTTGTCTACAAATTGGTAGGGTCTCAATAATTGTAACACCTTCACTATAAGTTTGGTCATATCCACCCCTAGATTGCTCAACAATGGGTATACTACCCAATTATAAAATTCATAAAACTCATTTTCCCTAGAAGTGTAATTACATAGCCTTAACCATAGTTTTACAGGGTTGATCTATCCATGATAAAACCTTCTAAGTTGCAGATTTCCTGGTCCATGATGTTGAAGTTGTAGAACATAATGAGATGCATGAGCAATGAATATTGCAAGAACTTAGGGATTCCTACCTTGCTCTGGATGTCAAAAAATCCTTGGTTCATCTTGTCAATTGCATAGTGGATGTAATCATAATCATTACTCACATAGGGACTCTATAATTCTAGAATTATCATCAACATGTTTGATGATACTCTTTCCCTTCCACTATCCACACCTAAGACTCTGTATAGGGCATATGAGATGTATTTCATGTTAAAAGCTAGGTCTTCATGAAAATATGGTGAAGGATCACTAGGAATAGGGGAAATGTAATTCCTAGTTCCCATAGGCGTATGGCCCTAAATAAACTTTTCTACAATACCGACCTCTTTGGTATATCTAGCAGCTAGGGCTTTCAAATTTATCTCTATGGAACAAGGGTTATATATATCAAAAGCTTTAATGAATGAAGCTTGATCCAAGGTTACTAAAATAGTGCCATCATCCTTCTTGATGGTTTTTGAAACAGTTTCATATCTACTGGCTAAATCTAGTATCAAGTCTACATCCACAAACACATCAGGGAAAACTAGTTACTAATTTAGCTAATCCACTTGTCCAAGGTTTTGATATGGGCATAGGTCCACCACTATTTTTGTGGAAATAATTGAACAAGTGATAACCAGAACAATCTGGTGTCTTAGCATCTCTAACATATGCATAATTATCTCCTAGGTATTCATCGTTTACCTTTTTCCCTTGATTGGAGCCTGGGAGCAGTTGAATGAACTCTTCTGAATAGTTCCTCTTTCCTTCGAGGTCATCATCATCCCCGCTCATTTCGATGGTAGAGGCAACACTTACTTCTCTACTCATACTGTAAGGTGTAAATTGCAACTAATCAACTTTCCTTTTTCACCGATATTGAAACAAATCTACTCAAAACCATCACTTCCCACTATGAATCACTTTATAACTCAAACCTTCAACACTGATAATCACTTTCTAGATTTTGAATTGAAAACTTCTCTGTTCACTCTGCAAATCTTGATAACTCTGTTCTTACAGAAAAATGCTAATCACTTATGCAAATTTTGAGCTTTGGAAACTTGGAAACTGGTAAGATGAAATGAATAACGGTAATGCCTATTAATGCACCAATCTCTTTGCAATTCATGAATTCACAACTCAATCATTTCTGTCTTTACTTCTACGTGCTGTGAAATAAATTCCTACTCCTATCTATGGCATTTCAAACTGATAGGTGATCAAATTTGAATGATTACTTTTCTTATAAAAACCTTATTATATTTGAAAGGAAATCAAGATTTGATTCTATTGGCTCCTTTATCATAGCTCAGCAACTCTTTAAACATGTTAAAATATCTTCATTCTGATTGGTTGGCAACTGCATAACATGGCGCAGAAAAAAAACTCATATCTTACCTTGATCTTACTCTAGTTCCCTTCAGTGACTGCACAATTGTGTAATCTCTTTATCGCGGAGAGTTATCCTTAACTCCAGTTATCTATTGAGACTTAACGACCACCACACGATCATCTTTTTGATCAATGGTTATCTATTAATCACTGAGTAAAATCACTTAAATCTCATTCTCTTCGAGACTCTACAACTTAAGGCTTTAATAACTCATCTTGAACCTTGGGTTTCTTTTAGAGACTATGTGACTGTGTAATCTCCTTGTCGCTTTAAGAATTCATTTACCCTAAGTTTCTTTCAAGATTATGCGACTATCACACGATCATTTCTCAATCGGACGGCCCGCATGTAATCTTGTTTACCTTTTGTACTTTTATTTTCTTCTCTGAGACTTCACAAATACTATAGATTTTCTTTTAATCTAACAGCTCGAGGGTAATCTCCTTAGCTTTTCACTTTACTGCAGTTTACTTCGAGACTTTGCGACTTAATTTGTCTCAATGTCTCAGAAGGAATTTCTTTACCTCAGGTTTGCTTCAAGACTTCCCGACTAAGTCAAGTCTTTGAAAGATTTTGCCACGTGTTCAAATCTCAATTAATCATCATTGAATCTCTAGAAATTCTCTAACTTTTTGAATTTCAAAAGCAACTACATGCTATCCATCAGATCTTTTCTTCTTCACGGCTCAAATCTTCTCACTGCAAAATAACTTACATTTAATTGAACTCTTCTTTAACCATAGTTATTATCACGACATCACAAGCCATTAAATCTCGTTGTCACTTTAAAAAATCACTAACTCATAGTTTCCTTCATGATTAAACGCCATCCATTAGATCTATGTTTCATCCAACGGCAGTCGCTTAATCTCCCAATCTTTAACTTAACCATTGATTTTAAAAGAGATCATGCAACTGGAGGATTTTAACCAACTTGTTAACCTTGGTTTTTTTGTGAGACACCATGACTGAGAAAATTCAAAGTCACTGATAGATTTCTAAACTCAAGACTTTTCTTCGAGACCTCGCGACCACCGTAGGATTACCCTTCAAATCAATGGCTACCGCATAATCTCACATCTTTTGACTTAACTCACATTTCTCTTTGCGATTATGCAACTGCATGAAACTTCAAACCAATCCTAACCCAACTTGTAATTCTAATCACCTTTCAAGATAGCGTGTCTAAGTAAACTTGAAGTTGCCAAAGAAATTCTCTAACTCCGGTTTTTCAAAGAGACTCTTTGGCAACCACAGGATCAAGATCTTCATCTACGGCTCGCGTGAAATCTCATAAGCACTAGAAGAATATTGTTTTCTTATAGATACAACATGACTAAAGGCATTCGCTAAGCCTTGAAAAGAAAAGGAATATTCTCAAATCATAACGAGACATCGCAACCTAAGTGAATAATATAAAATAAGCACATGACTTAAGTGATCGGGTTGTTTCTAAAAAAGTAACAGCAAAATAGAAAGGATTTTGAAGAACTAGGGTTTTTCTTGGATATGCATAAAAATTTAACCTAAGGCTTAGGGTTTTACACTCTTTCTTGATTTTTGGTTGAAAGATCGTTATTTGCAAAGGGATTTTGACAATATTAGATAGGATTTTAAACATTTATGCATGGATATGATTGAGAACTTCCAAAAATTATTGGCCAGCTTCAAATTTTGAAATACAACTGTAGACACCTTAAAATGGACAGGCTTGTGACTTTACATTAAAAACACTAATTTTCATCTATTAATTAATGGTTTTTTAATCATTAATTAATCATATATTTTCCTCCAAATTCATTCTCCAAATCATCCAATCAAATTCCCAAAATTAATTAAATAATTAATTTTATTTAATTAATTAACCTTAATTGATTAATCACCATAAATTAATTAATTAAATTTAATTTTCTATAGTTTAAATTCAAATATTTAAACTTACTAATTAAATTCTTCCAATTAAATTAATTTAATTCATCAAATAAAGCAATTCTAAATAAAAAAGAATTCAATTATCTCACATGTTAAAAATATTAATTAAATAAATGAATTAAATATTCATTTATCTTCAAAGAGATAACTCCAATTAGATCACCTAGGTTACTCCACCCATCTCTCCAGTCTACATGGGTAACTTCACCCACCTCTTCAGTTCAAAAAGGTAACTCACAATTAGCTCCTCACTCAACCAAACTCTATCTCCTCTTTACCAATTGAAGAGGTGGAGTTTACTGATGGCTTCTCCAGTTCCTTTTAATCTCAACTGTTCATCTCCCTATCTCTGGGATTGATCTCAACCGTTCATTTCATCCTCAATTCCTATATAATAAACCCTTCATAACCATTTGAAGGATCCAGGATTTCAAGCTCTCATGCGTCATTACTATGTCAATTTGGTTCTAGCATTCAAGTCATCTTGCGATCACACACACATTTCAAGTATCAAATTATCGACACTTATTAATTCATAGACGTCGCCCACACCAATACGGAGCATCAAAAAATAGCATTTCAGGAGGAGTAAAGAGAGACAATAGAAGCTTCAAGCACTTTGGGGTTTGCATTCATTTTTTTTCCTTTCTTTGCTTGTACATTTTATTGGTTACGTTTCAAAGTTATTCGTTTTAGTAGTTCTTGTGTGCTTGATTTATATCATTGTAAAAAATTTGCTACTAACCTTTGCCTTTGGAAATCTTGGGAACCACGGATCATGATTGAGAGAGCCGTACATTTTGGTGAACCCAACGTGAAACAAATAGCCTGAATATTTGTTGCAGACGACAAATAGAATTGATCAACCACAGCCGTACGATTGCAGACCTCAAATTTTGTATTTTTTTTAATATCTGTATTATTTCGCAATTGACAAAATTTTGTCGTAATCGACTGGTTTAATACCGCAATCGATTGTAGGTTTCCGCATTTCTTTTTTTTCATCTTCTAGGTCTTTGTCTTTTCTACAGTTTGCTGCAATTGATCTACTGGTACCGTAATTAGAAGAATTGTACCGCAATTGACCGATCCAAACCGCAATAGACCAATCCAAACCCCAATTGATAGTGCATTACAGCAAGTGAAAATGTTTTGCCACAAATGCTATTTTTAGGCCGTAATCGCCTGTTATTTACTGCAATTTCCTATGCATTACCGCAATCACCTGCAAAATTTCTCATCAGGGTCAAATTCTTTATCTTGATATCTGAAGGTCTGATACTTTCTTTATTTTTCTGCAGGATGACGAGTTCCTGAGAATAGGAAGGGTAAGTTTTTGGTGAGCATCATTCATTGTTTCAAAGTTACACATACTCTCTTTTTTGCAAAAATCCTTTTTACACTAACTTGTTTAAACAAAGCAAATTAGAAGGAATTCACTTGTCAATTTGGGTTTAAAAAGAACAGTGTTTGTCAAACATCTCACATCTCACATTTCAGATTTGGGCTTAAAATTGATGTGGGGACTAAAATTGAACAAGGAAAAAAATCTCAATTTGGTGCATTAAAATTGAACAAGCAAACAACACCTACTTTTTGGGCTTAAAATTGAACACTTGTGCTTGTATGGTGGTGTAGCTTAGTTCACATTTCAAACTTTTGGAGCTTAATCGATTTACCTTGTGTCTTGAGTTTTGGGTGCACTTGCACAATCTGTTAGATTAGAAACCCTTATACTTTTTAGAAAGGCATGTCTGGGGAATGCGCTTCTTCATCGGATAACAACCTTAAAACGGTAATACTTCTGATCGGTATATAAACAAGGCATGAACCAAAGTTTTGTCTTATCTAGCCAAGCTCAGGCAAGGTGTGTTGGTGATAGTCTAGATCGGGTGAATATCCCTAAGGAGATAGCATGATCAACTAGGCTCTTAAGTGAGTCACACATGTACAACCAATTGGATAGATGCCACAGACCCTTACTACAACCTTGTTAATTAGAGGCCAACCCGATTTACCTCTGAACAGGTACCTTATTATAGTGCAAGGGGTTGCAGAATTCCCCCCCAAGATTCCCAACATATGTGTCCCATGGTATTTGTGTAGTGAAAGAGATCTTCACTCCACAAAAACAATACTTGGAAACGGAAAAAACACGGGCACCTATGTCGTGGACCTTCGTGTCCTAGTAGTGTGACAATCGATGTGTGAGCTAACAGACATTCAAGCATTGGGCCTATAACAATGTATTATGAAGTCATTGACCTAGATTAATCTTACTGTTCATTGTTGAGACCTCGTGATAACCTTGCAACTTGAAAAAGTTGTAAAACATACACATTATTAGTCTTCATTCTTCAAAACACAGTGTCTTTCGTGCTTGTTTCTTTGATCAGTTTCTGAAAATGCAAAAAAAACATCCAAACTGTCAAAATGAGTCAAAAGTGTTAAAGTCTAGGGTTATCAATGTCAACTATCTTGCAAATCAAAAGCATTGTTCCAAAATATCAAAATTGTCAAGAAGTGATACCCATCTTTTAGTCTTTTTTTGAGACTGTTCCTCTTTTACCAC
Organism: Thuja plicata; assembly: GCA_018584345.1. NCBI lineage: Eukaryota > Viridiplantae > Streptophyta > Pinopsida > Cupressales > Cupressaceae > Thuja > Thuja plicata. The sequence goes on from MU223505.1 coordinate 3,983,149, forward strand.
AATTACCTGCATTGTTCTGCAATTGAAGGAAGTTGGCCACAGTTTAACTGTTTATTTCCACAATCAACTTGTTTATTACCGCAATTGGTGATAATGTACCTCAATTGACTATACACTTTACCATTATTGGTGGAGTTTTTCCGCACTTGACCAGAGATATTTTACACCTATTTTAAACCTAAAAACCTTGAGAGAACTCTTCATTTGGTGTCCAAAACTAGTGTCTATCCCAAGAAAACATGAAGAACATTGTGTGAATCTCTAAACATTAAACATCATCCCTTCTCTGAAAAGCACGACTATTGTCAAAAATATTGTTAGTTCGAAAGCTCAGACTTGAAATACCTTGATCTCATCATATCAAACATCATCATCTTTATCAAAGTGACTTTGTCCAAGGCAAAGGTCGACAAATATTATCTTTTTACATCATCACCACTTTGAGATCAAGATATATCAAAATCTATACTTAGAATTACCCTTGTCCAAAACATAACTCGGACTTCCTTAGAAAGGATATTCTTCTTTGTTTGCTTTATATCACTTGTTTTAGTTACAAAATCTGGACCACACTATGTCTCAAACACCTCATGGAGGGCCTTACACAAGGTCAAAGGCTAGAGCACAACCTGATGAGTCATATATCAACAGATTCCCAGCTTGGGAAATAGAGAGTGAAGACAACCCTTTTGTAAACACCAGTTCTACTCTATTCATTGAACAACCCCGTGGGGCAGCTCTTTTCCAAAATGTCACAAAAGAGGAACTAGAGGATATAGAGCAAGATGCTTATTCCACACAAGCAGTTGATGCTATTTTATAGAGGAATCCCGAACACTTCTTAGCCATGCTGATAAAGAAGGGAGTCAAACTCCCCACCAAATTCAGTGTATCAACCATATGGCCTGAAAATCCTCTCACAAGTCAAAACACTACTCAACCTCCTTAGATACTTCCTGTTGTCTCTCAAATCTTCCCACCATTGGTATTACCCACATTGACACAGATGATACCCAATCAAACCAATGGCACAAACCAGGCTAGCACATCTTCCACTCAAAGCATGACAGGCTCACAACTGAGTGCACCTGTGGTTACTAGTATTCTCCCACCTTCAGTCACATGGCCAGGACAATCAAGCTCTCAAGATATGCCTTCCATCACACCAAACACCAACTATTCTGAAACTATGTCACTGCTACAATCAACGCATACTAGTCTTGGGATCAACACCTCATGCCCACAGGGATCCATCTCTGCAGGTATGAATTACAGTCAATGCCCACCCAAGGCTACACCTTTTCCCATTCTAACATCAATCCAACCTCCGCAATAGCAACCCCAGCTTCAGTTGCCTCAAAACCAACCTCCACAATAGCAACCCCAGCTTCAGTTGCCTCAAATCCAACCCTAGCTTCAGTTGCGTCAAAACCAACCCCAGCAACAACAACCCCAGCTTTAGTTGCCTCAATTCCAACCTTAGCAGCAGCAACCCTAGCTTCAAACCCAACCTCGGCAGCAACAATATCAACCCTAGTTTCAATCACAATAGCAAATACATCAAAACCCACCATGGACTACTCATGTGCCCCCATTTCCAAATCACTCGGTGGGAAATCAATATCAAGTCCCTAGGATTAAATCCTATGTTGCTACTCAAGGGACAAAGAGGTGCAGCCTCATACCCACTACAGCATAGAGGAATGGCCTCACACATCAACCTCAATATCAAACAGACATGTTAATGCAACAAATGCAAACCCTTCAAACCTAAATGATGGATATGCAAAATCAGGGGCAAACTAAATCCTACACCTCAGAGGATTTATACCCATACCCCTTTGACCATTCTCTCCACATGTCTCTATTCCCAAATCACTTCTTACTACCAAAATTTGACAAATATAGGGGCAATACCAACCCTATTGAACATATCCAAGAGTTTTTTGCTAGTTGCATTGAAGTCGCCCATGATGAGACATATTTAATGCGACTGTTCCCACAAAGCTTGGTCGGACCAGTAATGGAATGGTTCTCACATTTACCTCATGGCATTTAGTCTTGGGGTGAACTGGCTAAAAATTTCATAGCTCACTTCCATCATAACATCGACCGCAAGGTCAGCATCAAGGACCTTTGTGATATCAAACAAAATGATGGAGAGTCTTTTGTGAAGTTCCGCATAACATATGATGTGCCCGAACAAGACCTAACAGTCATGTTTCTTGACAATCTAATTCTAGACATGTCATTCACAATAGAATTACAGTTAGCTCCAAACTTCACACAACTCATCAAACGAGGAGTTCATTATGAGCAAAACTTAGTCAAATGAGGAATCCTTGCAGATCCAATACAAACAAATACGAACAAAAATGCAACAGACAAAGCTAAGTGGTGGAACAAAAGCAAAAATGTCATTAGCGATGGTGTCATTGATGTGAAGATAGTCAACTATGCACAACCAAAGGTGTCACTGCAAGGTGCCCCTGTGGCCAACCAACAACCCATAGGGCCCACTCAGCAAGCATACACCCAAAACCAACCTCCCTCTGTCCAAGCGGCCGCTGTGTCAAACAGTCAACAACAAACTCAAAGCAGACCATGATTTCAATTCCAACAATGAGATTTCACACCATTAGGAGAGCTGATAGAATCAGCTTTACACAAGTTGATACAATCAAACACTATCACTCTCCCAAAATTCAGGGAATTTGAATAAGATGAAAACAAACCAAGATGGTATAATGACAAAGACTTCTATGAGTTTCATCGGGTGAAAGGGCACAATATGTGTAACTATTTCCATTTGAAACATGCTATCCAAGATCTGATTGACACGGGGGCCATCAATATGACAAACACCCAAACCAAAGGCATAATTGATCACACTATCTTCAATGATACCTTTCATGATCACAACAAGGTAAAAGCCTCTGAGTCTGGTGGACAGACAAAACAAGTCAACTATACGTATGCCAACAGTGATAATGTTATCAATTGCCTCAATCCTTTAGATAGCCATGTGGCTACGATCACTATCAAAGACCAAGGTAACAAATGTGTTTTAACAATGCATCATTCCAGAGTCATTTTGCAAGGAGTACCATCCTCATCTACTGTATCTGCTAATCTTAATGCAAACTTAGATGCACAGCTAAGCATAGTGGATCAACTAAAGTGCACACATTCCTAGATCTCCATGTTCAACCTATTGCACATATCTCCGCAGCATAAATTGGCACTTGACCAAGCCCTTCAGAATGCAGCTATCCCAAGGGACATAACACCTAAGATATTCCAAATGATGGTTAACCATATAGCTTCCAACAAACATGCCACATTCATAGACCATGATGTGCCGCCGCATAAACCCCTGCATAATGATCCTTTGCACTTACTTGTCTAGGTCCATAAAAGTGCTATCCATAGGGTCCTTGTTGATGGTGGAGCTAGGTTAAACATTTGTACTCTAAATTTAATCAAGCAACTAGGCTATTCAGAGTCAAGCATTGATGTCACGAGGAGGATAAATATCAAAGCTTATGACGAAGAGGAAAGGTCCTCTAAAGGTATTATCATTCTACCTATTCGTATTGGTCCAGTTGTCAAGAACACCCCCTTCCATATCCTAGATCTTGAGTTGGGATACATGTTACTAGGGAGACCCTGGATACATGAGATGTAATCTGTACCTTTGACGTACCATAAATGCATCAAGTTCCCACACCAGGGAGAGGAAATCATCATAGAGGGAGATCCCAATCCTTTCCAATACTGTAATGTGGTCCAAATTAGCAGTGATAACCAGGTACCCTCAAACCAAGATGCAAGCATCTCATCCTCTTCAGATTCAAATCCTAAGGATGTCACACAAACAATAGGAAAGATAGCCATTAACCAAGATGCAAGTATCCCCTCCTCTTTAGATTCAAATCCTAAGGATGTCACACAGAAAGTAGGCAAAATATAAATTACCGACAAAGGTTGTGGTGAGTACAGATATGAAGATGATTTCACCATCATGCACATGCCTCAGAGCCCAAGAACTTATGGCATGCAACAACCTTTTATTATAACAGAAACTCCGCAGCCTATTCTATTTAGATGTCTGCCCACAACCTTTGTCAGATGGGGAGACATAGCAGAAGAAAATCCATTTGAACAAGATATCAGTACATGGTTATACCAAGACCCACAAGAGACAATTTGACAAACCCTACCCATGTTGAACTATGGTAATGGTTATAAAATGTTACCAAGATTTGGGTATGATGGTACAACCGGCCTGGGGGCAAGACAACAAGGCATAATGGAATTGTCTCTCCTGCCAACCCAAAGAAACAAGAGAGGGTTGGGCTATGGGAAACAAAGAACCGGTCCTATAATCTAAGACATCCAAGTTGATCAGGAAAAAATAGCAGAGATGCACCGGGGGCACGACACAGAACATGTCTTAATAAGAAACATACTGGCACAGTTGTTTCCTGCTGAAGAGGGAACCACACAAACCTGAATATACCTCTACATAGCAATCGATGATAATGAAGGAAGTGAGACATTTGATGAGCATTCTATTAAGACTAACTCTCACGAGTATGAGTGGAGATCCCTTCATGACTCTGAACCATCGATCCCATATTATTCCCCTTGGTTAGACACTATCATAAACCTGGAAGACTTATTTGACCAACTATCCATTTCCGAACAACCCTACATAGATAAGCATGTCATTTATCATTCCTTAGGTGGTGCATCCACATCACAGTCCAGTTTTGTAGGAACCATATCTGTAGTCCCCGTCAATAAACAAGAGTCAAGCAACCATGAAAGTATCTGTCTTGTACACCCAGAGCTAATAGAGTGGGATCAACAAGGACCGCCTAATTTAGATGTCTTCGAGAATGATGAGGCTATTGCTGATTTCATGGGACTTAGGGAAGGCATGCCATCAGGAGACCATAAGGTAGGCTTCTCCATTGACCTCGATAGAGTGGCATATTTTAGGGAGGCAGCTCCTCTTTCCAGTCCACAAAGGAAAAAAATTTTAAAAAATGATAAAAAGCTAAAACAAGATGTATCTTCTAGAGAAAACCTTGCTGAGGTGCTAGAAGATGGAAAGAAGGAACTCCTCCCCTTGATAGAGGAGAAAAAGATATTACTAGCAGAAGAAACAGAGGAAGTCAATTTGGGAGATGACAAGAACCCAAAAAACATATACTTGGAAAAATCACTCACCCCTGAGGAGAGAACAGTTTATCAACTTCTTTAAAGCAAGAATGATCAATTTTGCATGGTCCTACTCAGATATGCCAGGATTAGATCCAAAACTTGTGCTACATCATCTCCCATTGCTTCCCAATGCCAAACTAGTCAAATAGAATCTAAGGAAGATGCATCCCCATGTGGAATTATTAGTGAAGGAAGAATTGAAGAAGCTCCTGGATGCTAAGTTCATTAGACCTATACCATATGCAGATTGGATATCTAACTTGGTACCAGTTACAAAGAACAGTGGTCAGATACGGATTTGTACAAACTTCAGAGATCTCAATATAGCTTATCCCAAGGATGACTTTCCTTTACCCAACATTGATATGAGAGTAGATCTAACCACCGGACATCAAAGGCTATCACTCATGGATGGATTTTCAGGATATAATTAGATAAGGATTGTGCCAGAAGGCCAACATAAAATAGCTTTCACATGTCCTTGGGGCACTTACTGTTGGAACGTCATGCCATTTGGTCTAAAAAATGCTGGTGTGACATATCAAAGGGCTATGACAACTATATTTCATGATCTCATCCAAAAAACAATGGAAGACTATATGGACGACATACTATCCAAGTCAATGCTTTGCAAGGATCATCTACAAGTATTGGGACTGATCTTTGACAGAATGCAGGAATTCAAGGTTCGTCTAAACCCAAAGAAATGTGCATTCGGTGTCACAGCAGGAAAGCTACTGGCATTCATAGTGTCACATAGAGGCATTGAAGTAGACTAAGAGAAAGTCAAAGCAATATTAGACATGCCTCCACCATCGAACCTGAGGAAACTAAGAGGGCTATAAGGAAGGCTCCAATCAATTAGGCACTTCATAGCTCAGCTAGTAGACAAGTGCCACCCATTCCAATATCTACTGCACAAAGAATTCAAATTCATATGGACCGAGCAATGAGAACAAGCATTCCAAATATTCAAGGACTACTCCTCAAGTCTCCTATATTGGTGCCACCAGTCCAAGGTATACCATTGCTCCTGTATATCTCAGCAATGGAATCAGCATTAGGTGTACTCTTGGCACAACATAATGACACGGGTAAAGAAAGGGCCATCTTCTATCTAACAAAAACATTGGTAGGATATGAGCTCAACTATATGCCAATTGAAAATTCATGCCTTGTAGTTGTCTTCGCTTCCCAGAAGCTGAGACATTATATGTTCAGTCACCAAACAAATTTGATCATACATATTGATCCTTTAAAGTACCTCCTAAGAAAAGCAGTGCTCACCGAACGACTTGCGAAGTGGGTAATGATATTAAGTGAGTTTGACATTGAGTATGTAGATAGAAAGGCCATCAAAGGGCAAGTGATCATGGATAAACTAGAAAAGGCACCCATTCAGGACCATCATCCTATTATTTATGACTTTCCTGACGAATCTATTATGACACTACAACCAACAATCAAGGTATGGCAACTCTATTTTGATGGGTCATGCATGAACCATGGTGTGGGGGAAGGGATAGTGCTTATCACTCCAGATCATGATATAATTACAAAGTCTTTCAGACTCAACTTCCCATGCACAAACAACATAGTAGAATATTAAACACTGGTCATTGGTCTAAAGATAGCAATTCAATAGAGAATCAAGAAACTTAAGGTCTTTGGAGATTCACAGTTGGTCATCAGTCAAGTCAACAATGATTATATGACCAAAGATGAGAAGCTAATACCATATAGAGCACAGATGGAAACACTACGCACCAAGTTCCATTACATCTTCTTCGAGCAAGTCCCAGGTAAAAAAACAAGATTCCATTTTCTAGTAGAGAAACTCTTGGTGCCATCACATCAAGCATCCATCACAGAATCAACATGTGTCCTTGTTGGTCCTGAATCCCTATGGTACCAAGATGTATACAACTACCTCCAAAATAGTGTCTTACCTCCCAACTTGTCCAAAAACTAGAGAAAGTCCCTCATCCGCTAAGCCTCTAGGTATACCATCCTCTCAACTACTTTATATAGACGAAGTCAAGACGGCATGCTACTATGATGTCTCACTTCCATAGAATCCTAGAGAGCTCTGTGCGAGGTACATGAAGGAATTTTTGGAACCCACGGACGTGGAAATAGCTTAGCTACGAAGATCATTCACATGGGATACTATTGGCCCACAATAGAGATAGATGCACACAAACATGTACAAAGGTGTAGACAGTGTCAGATTCATGGAGACCTCATCCATGCACCAACCCAAGAACTAAATCCTATCACATCACCATTGCCATTTTCCATGTGGGGATTTGACCTAGTAGGAAAGATTACACCTTCTTTAGAAAATGGACACAAATACATCATAGAAACAATAGAGTACTTCACCAAGTGGGTGGAAGAAATTCCCCTCACTTACATAACTAGCAAGAAAATAGCAATGTTCATACTTAACCACATTATCTATCGATACAGGGTCCCTCAAACTATCCTGACAGATCATGGTACACCTTTCCAAAACAAGGATGTTGAAGAGCTATGCGAACAATTCCATATCAAACAAGGGTTCTCCTCATTTTATTATCCTCAAGGGAATGGCCAAGATGAAGCTAAAAAAAAAACAATCTAGAAAATATTGAAGAAAACAGTGAACAAATCAGGGCAAGATTGGCATTTACAGCTTAGTCCTGCGTTATGGGCATACAGAACTAGTGTGAGAATGCCTACAAGAGCCACTCCTTTCTCCCTAGTCTATGGATTAGAGGTAGTTGTGTATGAGGAATCTTTCAACCTGTTGGGAGAAATCTCAAACATGCAAACGTTAGCAGGTCAGCACATATATCATTTCAAAAGCATGTAAGAAAACAAGCAAGCAACAAAGAAAACCAAATAACATCAGATAGAGCTTAAAAGTAAGTAAGAATACACCCTATTCTACTCATTTTGATTTGCTATTTTTAGATTAATATGGGTGTGCTCTCTCAAACACACAAATACTATGGATCCCAATGCAAATGCAAGACTTATAAAAACAAGAAGAAAGATTCAAGAGCTAGTATGAGGAACTAGTCTCAAATCTTCTTGCAAGATGATAATCTAAGCTATGGAAAAGAAGATGATATGCATATGCTA
>MU223505.1:3991824-4003037 GCA_018584345.1 Thuja plicata
TATTTCAAAATAGGAGACAAAGTTGTAAGAGGGAATTAAAGAGGAATGGGTGCCCATTTTGGAGAGAAATTCCCCATGTGGGTGAGCATTCCATTAGCCTTAAAAAGGTTAGGAATCACCCATTAAATATGGTTAGAGGACAGTTAGGTGTGGAAGCATATTTAGGAAATGAGGTGATGGAAGTAGGGTAGGAATAGGGTAGGCTTTAGGTTAGGATTAATAGGTTCCTAGCTAGGGTTTTAGGGCATTATTCAAATCAAGTTTGAATAAATCATGGTTTAGAAGAATTAGGAAAATGGAGGATTTAATAAATATAAATTTATTATTAAAAAGGGAAATTCATGAGACAAATATATTTAAATAAAATACATTGGAATAGTATTTAAACTATTGATAAATGAAACTATTTAATTGATTGAATTAAATAGTTAGAGGAATAATAGGAAAAATAATATTAATATTTTTGGACGTCTACATTTTTCCCCTCTTTGACATGGTGTCGCAAGTGACATTTCATCAAAGACAAGAAAATGAGTTTCCCTAGAGGAAGAGGGTTTCTAGGAGTCATGCTAAAGCAATGATGGTACAGGGTTGTGCCCCCTCGAGAAAAGAACACAACGAAGACGATGTTGTAGAATTTTCTTGAAAAAGGATGCAGCGGGAGAGAGGAAAGGAAGGAGGGAATAAGTAGAAGCCTTTGGAAATACAATTAAGAATGCAGCTAAGAATGAAAATACAAATGAAATTAAATGCAGCTAAATGAGCATTGGGATCCATTTGTGTGAAAAAAATATGGAGAGCACATCCGATTTTGATATTGCAATAGGAGGTATGCATCAGGTGTTAGAAAACACATATGACAAGATTCCTTTTGTGTGGACTAGATGCTCAAACAAAAGCACACTGCAAAAGACATGTGTATTAGTAGCGACCCGTCACCACGCACCAAGATATAGCAGATCGAGGTAGTGGTGAGTAGGTTTGAACTAACACAAAAGATAAACTCAATAAAGAAGGCCTCATGACCAAGCAGTCATTCAGTCCAAAGTTCTTGCCATGAACAAGATTGATGTGATGAAGGATTTGATACGCCGACGCTAGAAGGATGCATCCTAACGGGCAAGGATTTGATTTGATTTAATTTGATGGAAAGATATTCGCTGGCAAAAGCTGTGAACAGGGTGGTGAGCAAGGACAGTCAATCGCAAAATTGATTTGGTGAAAAACATGATTGTAGTCCCAGGAGGTGAAATGTTGCTGAAAAATGAAGATCTGGAATAATGTAGAAAGAATGAAGTGTTTATTGCATGATGTCTGAGAATATTTGACATTTTTGGAATTTTTGGAATTTTTTTTATTTTTCAGGATTTTTAAATGTTTTTGAGATTTTATGCATATTTCAGCTATACAACAGGACAATATATACAGAAACATACACGGGGGAGCGAAGACGGGTGGGGAAAATTTTTGGAAAAAATGGGGGCTACAAGAGGGCCTGGGGGGGTTAAAGAAGGTCATTTGTGAATAGTGAATAGTAAAACTTTGATCTCTAAGTGAAAAAGATGGTGGATGAGAGGATGAAGGGGAATTTTGGAGAGCGCATTCACACACACGGGAGGCCTACCGAGCGACCGGTACAGGTGAGTGGACTATCCGAGACCTTATATTTATTGCTTTGAAGTCATTTATTACTTTTGGGGGGTAGTTAGTCATTAATGGGGGCAAAAAGGGTTTCAGACTGAAGACACTGGTTCTTGAACCGGCGTCTGCGAGGACGCTAATCCCCAGATCGGAATCTCCAGAAATGGCAGTGCCAGATCAGCATCTTTGAAGACACCGGACCCAGACCCACATTTTTTAAAACATCGGTCTATGGGAAAGCAGGCAGAGATGCCGGTGCATGAATCAGCATTTCTGGATGAACTGGTGTTTGCGCCTAAAAGGGAAAATACCGAGAAGGAAGGAAATGGAGGGACCCGATGGGGGTCGGGGATGGGTCGGCATTAGACCTAGGGACAAGATGCCCCATTCTGGGAAGGGTTAGATTTGGAATAGAAGAACAAGTGACTGACATGGTGGATTCTGAAATCATTGCAGGAGCAGTTCCCACCATTGGGATCTCAGGAGCATTGGCCTCCTACTATGGAGTTGGAGTCGCAGCTGACAGAGGATGACTAGGGCCTGTTAGTAGTGGTTGGTTTAGACGATGTACCCTGTTAGCCTATGCTATAGGCGCATAATGGTATGATGAGCACCCTGATTGAGCGATGGCATAGTGACATGACCACCTTTCACTTGCCTACTAGAGAGGCGACGATTACCTTGGAGGACGTGTGGCACATTCTACAGATACCTATCCGAGGGGCTATCCCTAGATACAGGTTGGAGGATAGAGACCACTACATGGAGATCACATTTAGGAGGTCGATGAGGTAGATCCTGACATATCAGACCTGGATGCCATGGCAGCCAGTAGTGGATAGGAGATTGAGGCAGATAGCCCTCTATATTGCAGGATTGATTGGTGGACACATGCTAGTAGACCTGGTAGGACATGGGTTTGGGATGGGCTGGTCATGGGCATTAGCACAAATGCTAGAGGGTACCTCTTACTGTTGGGGGTATGTTGTCCTCGGACAGCTATACCATGATTTGCACATGGCTGCATACCGCGAGGCACACAACATGGGGACAGGGGTTACGTTGCTGTTAGTGTCAGCCTGGGAGCACATTGTAGTGTTCTGGGCCATGAGGGTGAGGGAGTCACGCCAGCCTGGGGAGCCTTATTCATGCAGATATAGGCTCCCTCTGAGATACACCTCTGTTGGGCAGACGGGATACTGGAGATGATTTCTTGATGAGGTAAAGTTTTTTGTTGGACCCCATACAGGTTGTGCGAGCCATGGGGGCGATGGATTAGGTAGTAGGAGTAGAGGATGGATTTGAGGACTTTTTATACCTCTCTTACATTCAGATCGATTGCTTTCTTCTGGGTAGGACTATCCACCAGATAGAGAGATACAAACCGTTCAGGGTCATGCAGCAATTCAAGTTGTAGCAAAGAGTGGTGGCAGAGGATTCCTTACATCCTCATGTCACTAGGGAGGTAGGGACCTAGGGAAGATATACAAATGCTCTCACAATGAGGGCATCCTGGAGGGATATGACACGGCTCAACTTTGTGGTATGGCCAGACATTATAGATGCGGGGATGACCTTGGAGTACGCAGCATGGTGGGCTGCACACACACCAGTCAGGCTGGCCGACCCAGCTCAAGTGGCTACTCATGAGCAACCGATAGGGGACCTAGACATAGATTATGGTACCAAGATCAGGGATGCCCCAGAGACCTCAGTAGCAGGCTAGAGGAGGAGACTATAGAGATGGGTGAGACCTCGCACAGGGGCCCATGTACAGGATCAGGGGCCACCATAGGTACAAGGACAAGACCAGGCACAGGCACTACTAGTGCAGCCACAGGTGCAGGTATAGGACCAGGTGCAAGCACCACCAGTGCCACCATAGGTACAGGGGCCACCCGTAGGGTACATTGCATAGGAGACACATGATACTGTCATCGCAGAGCAAGACAGCATTTAGACTGAGTGCACCTAACTGCGAGGTTTACTGGACATGGCGGTGGTGTTTGATGCTAGCTTACATGCAGAGATAGCCCAGATATAGGGTTTACTAATGGCTGAGACAAGATGGGCGGACATGGAAAAGGGTGCACTTAACACTCTTCAGGGCAGGATGGACTCAGGCAAGTTTGCGATGGTGGACCTAACGCAGGACGCTGGGGACTTATAGGCTGAAATAGATACCATCACAGGCCAGTTGGATACATTGACTTTACAAATGGAGCAGGCCACAAAGAAAATTTTTGCATTGACCTCAGAGAGGGGTGCAGCACTGCGACAGGCAGAGGGATACAGGGTTGAGCGTGCCATCGCTTGACAGGCACCTGTGGCAGGTGGGGTAGGACAGGTGGTGGTAGAGGTATTTGCAGCCCACAAGGATGTGAATAGGGTAGGGAGAGAGGCATCCCACTACAAAGCACTCTATCATCAGCTTGTTCCTGAGGGACAGAGACGTGACTACTCAGAGAGGTCGTGCTCTCAGAGCATAGTGTGGACATCAGCTTCACAGGGATCAGTGGGGATGCCACCATGTCCACCACTAGGACAGGGAGGTGAGCCATCACAGCCACCAGCATGATTAGTCAGAGGATTATATGACATGCAGTTTTGTATTTTTGAGATTATACATGTATATTAGCACTAAGGTGCACATGATGTATTTTATTGACAGACATTATACATCTATGATGAGGACTCTTATTGATGCTTATGATGTATGATTTATATGATGTGTTGATGCATACTATATGATTACTGACACTTGATGCTTGCAGGATGTGATGTATATGGATGACTTAATTATGTATATATGATGTATGACTTATGCAGGATGGATGATGCTTATATGTATATGATGTACTGATGTGTGTGGATGCAGGATGTGATGTGTTTTTATGATGTATGCAATATATATGCTAATGTTTTATGAATATGCATAGATGAATGATGTTTTAACAAGACTAAAATGAATTTAAATTAATTAATTATGCAAATGGTATATGAATCTAAATGTTGTAAATATGTGAGATGATAAAAATGGATGAATGCAAGATGAACTAAAAATGAATGAATTATGCAAGATTAATAATGAACCTAAAATGGATTAACAATGTAAGATGATATAATGAACCTAAAATGAACGTAACAATGCAAGATGATATAATGAACCTAAAATGAACTTAACAATGCAAGATGATATAATGAACCTAAAATGAACTTAACAATGCAAGATGATATAATGAACCTAAAATGATCTTAACAATGCAAGATGATATAATGAACCTAAAATGAGCTTAATAATGCAATACGCCTTAAATGATCTTAAAATGAATCTAATTAATGACACCTTGAGCAATAGATCATCCTTCTCTTGTTCTTGGATTTTCTTTTGGTTGTTCTCTGAATCAATTTCCTTGCTTTCAATCCCCAAAAGCATCCATAGCGAAGGAATGCAAAGTGCGACTGAAGAGCTCAGGCGATGAGTTTTGAGGTTGAACAAGCTATGGCATTTGAGTCTCAAATTTTTTTTAAATTTTTTTGGTGTGTGTCACAATTAACTGATAAACCAGATGGGTGGACTATGGAGGATTGGGCAGGGAATGTTAGCAGGATGACAACTCAGGATGTTAGCATTAATGCGGGAGGATGGGATGCATCACGAATGTACAAGGATCAAACTGAGTAGATTAATTACAAGTGATTAGTTACAGTGATTACATACAAAAGGTTGTTGCCGAGATTTGATTGGATCACTTGTTTCAATGCGTGTGAAAGGTGTGTGTGCTGATTGATTAGTTTCAAGAGGAGAGATACATCCTGTGAGAACCCAAAGATGACAATAATCTAGATCTAAGTTGACAAGAGGAAGGACACATCCTCAGGACTCATTTCCAGAAAGATGGGACTTACCAAGTTGATTGATCAAATGCGCACTACCAGCAAAATATAGAACCAGTGTATGATAAGGAGCAACTCAAGACATGAGAAATATACAGGACTAACGCTCAAGGCTCTCAGAATAGTACAACATATGGACAACAATATACAAGATTATATGTACAGAAGCTCAGGATACGAGATAGGGAGATCATTGCAGATTAGTGCGTATGATATGCGAAGACCCAGGGAATATAGGGAATGCGGAGATGGTGCTGGTGATGGAAGGAAACAAGATTTTGATAGATAATGGAATGGTCCACTATGTGTGATGCCTGTTTCCAGGTTTTCATCACCCATACTTGTCCAAGGTGCCTGATTGCCAAGTTTTCATCATTGGATGAAAGTTTTTCTCTTTACTTTTCATTTTGATTTCTTTGGATCTTTTTATTTTTTTGATATTACCGAAGTGCTTGTTTACCAGGTTTTCACTAGCACAACCATTTTTTTCAGCTTCATTTTTCTTCTTTTTAGTGATTTTTTCAGGACTATTTTTCATTGTTTTTGTGCTTTCTTCAAGACTTTTTATACTTTTTATGGATTTTCTCAGATAACTAGAATGAACAACCAGCCTTCAAGCATAGAAGTGCCTGAGATAAATGATGTTGATAGGGTCATTCAATGGTTCTCCTTCAGGAGTGGAGAGTTGATATGCCCCAGAATCAAAGCATGCGGTGACAACATATGGACCTTGCCAAGTGACTTCAAACTTGCCTTTCTTTTCTCGATCAGTACCCACTTTCTAATTTTCTTTCAGCACAAGGTCCCCTACCTGGAACTGGCATGGGTGGACCTTCTTGTTATAGTTCCACTTGAGTCTATTCTGGTAAACAATCATGTGATCATAAGCTTGTTGGCGCTTTTCATCTAGGAGATCTAGATATGTGAGTCGTGCTACCCGGTAATCTTAATCATCAATTAGGCCTCTTAGTGATACTCGGAGGGAGGGTAGTTCAACCTCAATTGGTAAGACTACTTCAGCAGCGTAGACTAGGGAGTAGGGAGTAGTTCCAGTAGGAGAATGGTAGGAAGTTCGATATGCCTAGAGGGAAAGATTGATCTGGATATGCCAGTCATGACCAGTATCATTGACAACTTTCTTGAGGATCTTGATGATGGTTTTATTAGTTGCCTCAGCTTAGCCATTACCTTGCGGGAAATATGGACTGGAGAAATTGTGATGGATATGGAGGCGAGCACAGAGATCACTAACGTGTTGATTTTCAAATGGTGTACCATGATCTATGAAGATGGTGGAGGGTATGCCAAAGTGAAAAATGATGTGGTAGAGGATGAATTTGGATATCTGGACACCAGTAGCTAATGTGAGCAGAATTGCTTTGACCCACTTTGTAAAGTACTCCGTAGCTGTGATTATATACTTGTGGCCTTCAAAAGAGAGGGGACTAATCTTACCAATGAGGTCAAAACCCCAACAAGAGAAGGGCCAAGGAGGCACAATAGGTCTGAGGTCCTGAGAAGGAGCATGGATCAAATTAGCATGTTGTTGACAAGGTAGGCACTTTTTGACGAACTCGCAAGCATCATGTTCCATTATAGGCCAATAGTATCCTGTACATAGAAGTTTCTTAGCTAGAAACCATGCCACTCATGTGCGCACCGCAAATTCTAGCATGTACCTCTTGTAAAGCTTGGGCGGCTTCATTTTCATCTAGACATCTAGAGAGCATGTTGTGATAACCTCGACGATAAAGGGTATTGGCTACGAGGGTGTAACGAGTGTTAGAGTAATTAGTTAGTCTCTTTACTCTTTTTTCACTTAAGTTGTCTCTTAGGTGCATATAATTAATATTTTATATTAATTATATTATGAAACCTATTCTTTCTATTTAGGGTTTGTTCACCTTTATAGGCTGAACTTTGTAATGTTTTTTTCATAACTTAGAGAATAATATTGTGACTCTTCTTTTGAGCATCTCTGAGTTCTACTTTTTCAATCTTGTGCTTCTTCTTTGTATCAGGTTATTTGCATGCAGGTGTATTTGGGTTCTGTAGATTTGCATGTGTCAAATCCTACATGGTATCAAAGCCACCCTATCGTTGCCTGGTTTGAAGGTTTTTGAAGCCATGATTCGAAGATGAAAGCCATAGCTTCTCTGGGGTTTTTTATCACTTTGAAGGAGGTGCTATTTTCTAGAGTCATTTAAGCAAAAATAGACTCCACCATTGCGTTCAGAAGGCCTGGGAGAGTCGAAATACATATAAAGTTTGACTATTTTGGTTACAGTGACCACAGGCAAAAAAATTTGGCCTATTAGGGCCGTACGGGCATAAAAATTGAGGCAAAAATAAAAAAAATAAAAAAAAATACATTTTTTTTATAAAAATTGGGCGTTGCCAGCGTGCGCCACCACTGTACCACCAGTGCACCACCGCTTGCCTGTGCGCCACCCTGTGGCCACTGCGCCACCGCTCGGCCACTCGGCCGCCACCACCGCTCAACCTGAGCACCTCCACCTCCCCGCCCGGCCACCACCTCCACTGGTGTCGCGGCCCACCAGCCACTGTCGCTCCGCCGAACGTCTTGTGATGGCCATACGGCTATCAATTTATTTGCCAAGACTATTTTTTTTTAGAGACCTTGTTGTTTGGGGGTACCTGTGCCTTTTTGGCTCTATAGGGCTTATATGGACTCAGATTTTTGACTTCCATATATTGTCAGAAAGCTCTTTCTGAGCTTGTTGCTCTCATCTAGGTCTCATTTTCTAATTTTGCCATTTGGTATTCAAATTTTTTAGTCAAAGACGTACCTTCATTTGTGCTCCTATTCTACTTCTGAAACTTAGGTTTTTTTCTCGTTTCTTGTACTTTCATAATAATTTGTGGTGTACGGGGGATAGTATTATACATTTTGGGGGGTTGCATTTTACTTTCTGCAATTTTCTTCAGAAAGACCCTTCTACTTCCATCTTATTCTTCTCTCAATTTCGGACCCCTCTGTGGACCGATTGACACCTCATAACTACCACACATGGAAGCCACAAATGACCAAACTCCTCATGTCACGAGGTTTATGGTCCTGCATGGATGCAACTCAACCAGTTCTATAGAGGCCTTATGAGGCTCTTATGTACAGAAATAGGATGAATGAGGCAATGGGCCTCATTGCCATGAATATTTCAGATGGGTTGTTGTTCCACCTGGATGGTCTGACCACACCCAGGGATATGTGGGACAAATTTTCCACCTTGTTTGGCACAATGAATCAGTTCAGGGTCCTCCAAATAGATGCAGAGTTCACCTCCTTGGTACCTGAATCTTTCACCAGCATTGAGGAATTCCTAATGAAGTTCAAGTCTCTTTGATCCATTTTATAGGTTGCTAGAAAGATGAAGTCAGATGATGAGTGTATCTTTCTGATACTCTCAGAGCTTTGTGGCCCTTATCAGATTTTCACTTCTACCTTCTACTCCACTATGGATGCACTGGGTGCATGACATGTTATGCCCTCTTTTGAGACCTTCTGTGACAGGTTAACTCGTGAGCAGTCCAAGCTCAGTCAGATGGATTCTCTTACAGGTTCACAGTCATAGGCATTGCTTGTCAAGTCATCTCAGGATACTCAGAAGTCGAAGCTGAAGTAGATATCTGATTCCTCTTCTCAGCATTTTACTGGCCCACCATCTTCTTCTAAGAAGGAGAAATAGAAGAATGAGAACCCTACCTGTTCCTATTTTCAGAAGGGGCCCCATGATGAGTCACATTTTTTTAGAAGAGATTTGATGGCTATGAGAAATAGATTGCAGATTTGCAAGCTCTCCTTCAGAAGAGCACTATTTCCTCTACATCCTCTTCCACCTCACAAGGGTCTATTTTTCAATCTTCTGCCTCATCTTTGACATCTGGACAGGATTTTGGATAGGGTCATGCATTAAAAGCTTCTATTGCATCCCCTTCCCAGGTCCCTTGGATACTGGATTCAGGTGCTTCTCACCATATGGCATCTTCTTTGGAGATCTTCTCTTCTATTGAGTCTTCTCCCATTCCCCACATTCTCATGGGGAATAACATTGTTATGCCAGTCTGTGGGAAAGGTTCTGTACGCATTTAGGATGGCACATTCAATGATGTATTGTATGTTCCATCTCTGTCTGCAAACCTTCTCTCAATTTACCAGATTACACACAGTGGATCAGGGAAGACAGTTGAGTTCATGCTAGATTCAGTCTTCATTCGGGATAGTGCGACAGGTGGCATTGTTTCTATAGGGACAGTTGATCACTCCACCCATCTCTACACCTTTTCACACTTTGGTCCACCATCTCCATCATCAGAGCATAGCTCTCCTCTTACGCGAGAGCATCATGTGGGACAGTCAGGTCACTTGAACCTCTGTGTTGTTCCTGAGACCCCTACTATGACTGCCACACCACATCTTGTTGAGGTTTCTTCTCTTCAGCAGGACTCTTCTTCAGCACTGCCAGACCCTCTAGCTCCATTCATTGAGCCACCAGGTGTAGTTGTTGAGGATTCTATAGAGGACACTCATCTCCTCTCTCATGATAGTGTCAGCACACCTATCATACCACTTGCATTAGGGATCCCATTTTAGGTTCCTCATGTCTACTCCTTTGAGCATCAGCTTGGCCTTCCAATGACACCTCTTCAGTACTCACTGTCTTTCACTCCTTTGCATTGGAGTCACAGTGGTTTTTTCATTGATCCAGGGGTTCTTTCATTCTGGGGGGGCTTTGGAGCCTCGACCCTCTCTCTCGAGGGGGTTGGCTGCATGCATTGTACTCATGGCTTTGAGAGAGTCTCTTGAAGTCATTCTTTGTCTTTTGCTTTCTTTTATATCTCTTTTTGGAGAGGGGTTTTTCCCACTGGGTTTTCTCCTTTGTCTCTGGTTTATAGAGATTCCCTTGTTTTGGGTATCTGATCAGGCCTTGTTGCTGGGACCCTCTTTCCCTACTTTCATAGTTGTGCTAGGTTAGCTTACCTCCTGAGCTTCACTTAAGGGGGGGTGTTAGAGTAATTAGTTAGTCTCTTTACTCTTTTTTTACTTAAGTTGTCTCTTAGGTGCATATAATTAATATTTTATATTAATTATATTGCGCAACCTAGTCTTTCTGTTTAGGGTTTGTTCACCTTTATAGGCTGAACTTTGTAATATTTTTTTCATAACTTAGAGAATAATATTGTGACTCTTATTTTGAGCATCTCTGAGTTCAGCTTTTTCATTCTTGTGCTTCTTCTTTGTATCAGGTTATTTGCATGCAGGTATATTTGGGTTCTATAGATTTGCATGTGTCAAATCCTACAGCGGGATGCTCTCTGGATAAAGTTTTGGTGTTGGTTTGCGGTGAGATGGGGAGATATGATACCATTTTGTAGATAAGCTTGGATATCATGGTACCATGGGGACTAGGGACCAACCAAGACACATACGTGATTTGATTCATCATTCTCATAAGCAGGAGCATGTAGTTTCTCAACTAAGAATTTGTATTGCATAGACTCATGCAGGATCTCGAGAAGGGAGCCAATTGTGGCCATTGCATCAGCAGCTTTGTTCTATAAGCATGGTACTTGTGTTATCTGCAAGTGAAGGAAGTGTTCTTTTATCTTGTCAACCATCTGTTTATATGGCATCAATTTGTCATCTTTGGTTTGGT
>MU223505.1:4003268-4013273 GCA_018584345.1 Thuja plicata
TAGAGTTGCCATGTTGGTTGTTCTTCTACCATGTACAAGTGCTCATCTAGAAATTTTGTGACCAAAGGATATGCATCTACCAATGGTGCTTTAGCTAGCTGATCGGCAATGACTTGCCCTTTAATGGGTTTTCTGTCAACATACTGAATATCAAATTCACTTAGCAACATAACCCATTTTTCCATGCGACCTGTAAGTGTAGTCCTGGAGAGTAGGTATTTGAGAGGATCCACCTTTGAAATGAGCTTAGTTGTGTGACTAAGCATGTAGTGGCAAAGTTTTTGAGTGGCAAAGACCACCGCCAGACATGATTTTTCCATAGGAGAATAATTGAGCTCATAACCCACTAACGTTTGACTGATATAATATATGGCTCTTTCTTTGCCTTCATCATCCAATTGAGAAAGGAGTGCCCCTAGTGCTGTAGTAGTAGCAAAAATGTACAAGATGAGTGGTCGACCAGGTACAGGTGGTACCAAGATGGGTGGATTAGCCAAGTATTCTTTGATTTTGTCAAAACTCTTATGACACTGAGGATCCCACTTGAATGTGTTGTCTTTGTGCAGGAGATGAGTGAATGGTTGGCACTTGTCTGCTAGTTGAGAGATGAAACGGTGCACAGATTGTAGCTTTCCTTGGAGGCTGTGTAGATGTCACAGTGTTTTTGGTGGAGGCATCTCTATGATAGCTTGCACTTTCTTTGGATCAATTTCAATGCCTCATCTAGATACAATAAACCCTAGGAGTTTCCCTGATGTGACTCCAAAGACACATTTCTCAGGGTTGAGCATTAAGAAGTAGTGTCCAATTCTGTCAAAGACACATTCTACAACATCCAGGTGATCTTCCCTTTTTACTGATTTTGCCAAGATATCATCCACATAGTCTTCAAGGATCTTGTGGATCATGAAAAGAAAAATGACAGTCATTGCTCTTTGATAGGTTGCCCCAGCATTCTTTAAGCCAAAAGGCATCATGTTATAGCAGAAGGTGCCCCAAGGGGTTGTGAATGTTGTCTTATGCTGATCTTCTTCTGCAATGCGGATCTAATTATATCCAAAAAAGTCATCCATGAGTGACAACATCTCATGTCCTATTGTGAGATCTACAGTCATGTCTATGTTTGGCAAGGGGAAATCGTCCTTGGGACATGCCTTATTGAGGTCTCTGAAATCTATGCATATCCTGATTGATTTATTTGGCTTAGAGATAGGCACTATATTAGAAATCCAGTCAGAGTAGTCAATGGGGCGGATGATCTTTGCCTGGAGTAACTTTTCTAGCTCCGCTTTGACAAGTAGTGCCACTTTAGGATGCATCTTTCTGAGCTTTTTCTTGACAGGTTTGATGTTTGGGTCCACTGCTAGATGGTGAACCACCAAGTTGGGATCTAACCCTGGCATGTGGGAGTAAGACCATGCAAACTTGTTGATGGATTCCTTTAATAAAGTGACAAGATCACTTTCTTCTGCTTCAGTCAGAGATGCTGCTATGTATGTGATGGCAGGATTTCCTTTGGTACCCAGATTGACAGGTTTTTCTTCTTCAATGAGAATTGATGACTGTTCAGGCCTGTAATCTTAGATAAGAGGAAGAGTAGAATCTTCATTCTCTGGCACCTCAGAGAGGTTTTCACCAGGGGATACACCCTTTGTTTTTACTTTTTTATGATCAGATAGCGCCCAAGAGGGGTTTTCACTAGGAGATCAATTTTTCTCTTTTTTATTTTTATTTTCTGTGTCATTTTTGCGGCTAAAGTTCTCCTCTTCCCCAAAGTATGCCTTTGGGTGCAGTTTGTAGACATATTTTGAGTCTTGCCCACAGTCACTACTTTGCTCGATTGCTCCCATAAAGCTTAGGAGTGCATCCTTACTTTGGAACTCGTCAACATGTATGACACTTGGTTGGTCCCAATCTATGAGTTCAGGATGGCGGAGGGGGAGGTCAAAGAAGAGGATGGAAAGTTGTTGTAGGACAGCATTGCCCAGGAAGGTTTCATCGTCAAAAACATCGTCATAAGCTCTCACAACTTTCTCTTCCAGGATATCTTCGATGTCAGCGATTTTGCCCAGGGCTCAACAACAGGAATAATTGATGAACTCGTTGGTGCCCCCAGTCGTGTCAGAGCCCATACCGAGGCCCAGGTGCTTTTCTAGTCGGGTAGGTACAATAGGATCTTTCATTCCTTGCTCTTCATAACCAAGGCCACCTCCTTGGTAATTCCATTTTTTCGTCACCATTTTGTGCGTTATGGGGTACTTATCTTTGAAGTAATTGAGGCAACTTGTGTCCTTGGGTGGTGGATCTTTATATAGCCATTGGTTGATGTTGGGTGCCATTTCTTGGCCTGTCAAAGTACCTTGTGATATAAAAGTGGTGGAACCAAATTGTAGTACCTTGGTTGTCTCTGATTCTATTTTGCTTAGATTAGGTTGGTGGCCTTGAGTGTGAGGATCAATTGGCAATGCTCTAACTGCGAAGGCATCAGATAAAGTGTACTCACCACAACCTTTGTTATTGATCTTGACCATGGACAAGGTGGATGAGAGGATTGTTTCTAGGTCTGAATGGGTTTGATATGAGCTGGCGACAGAGGTGCCAATATCAATCCTGGGACAGTGATTGGAATGTGGAAAGGATGTCTCCAACGCATTGCAGTATGCGAAGGGCTTGGGATCTACGCGAATGGTGATCTCAGTGCCTTTGTATGGGAATTTGATGCACTGATGATAGGTGGATGGGACGGCTTGCATGGAATGAATCCATGGGCATCTGAGGAGGATGTTGTAGGGAAGGTCAAGATCAACAACATGACAATGTCTCTTGGATAACTGGGCGCACTTGAATGGGTAAAATTATGGTGCCTTCAGAAGTATGCTCCAGATTGTCATATGCTTTTATTGTGATGACATCATTTGTTATATCAACCTCAGTGCAACCCAACTATTTTATGAATTTTAGAGTACACAGATTTAGGGCCGATCCATTATCTATCATTACCCATTTGATGGAAAAATATTTAACCATGAAAGCGATACAGAGTGGGAGATTATGATCAGTTTCGTCGAAGGGTATGTCTATTGATCTAAAGGAGACCCCACAGGACGTAAACATGTGTCCGATAAGATTTTGGAATTTAGTGAGGTTGATGTCGCTGGGAACATGGGATTCTTGCAAGGCTTTAGTGAGGATCTCTTGATAAATGGGTGATGTGCGGAGAAGATCCAGGATAGAAATTTGGGCTAGAGTATTCCCTAGGTGTTCCAAAACGTTGTATTGGGTCCCAGTAGATGGGGCGTAACCAGCACCTACAACTGTTATCCTACCTCTATGAGTGGTGATTGCGCATTGGTTATCGGCACCCCTGACATGGATGACATTGACAGAGGACTGGACTTGGGATATGCAGCCGATGAGATTATCGTAGTTGATATAGGCATTGGTATAATATTTCTATCGACATTTTCCAATTGTTTACCCTTTCCCTGATCAAAGGACTAAGTAGGATTTCCTGGACCTATGCTGGAAGTGTGTTTAGGGTATGCATTTTGATAAATTTTAAGGCTTGCGTTTGGCGATGATTGGGTAGGAGAATCCACTTCAATCTCCTTGCAGTCAATGAGATCCTGAATATAATGTTTCAACTTCATGCATTTTAGAGTGGTGTGTCCCTTAACACGATGGTATTCACAATACTCATTATCTTTATACCAAGCTGGCTTGGGAGTTGAGTCATCAAATGGCTGTGTTTTAGGATACACGACTTGGTTAGCTTGGACTAGCTTACAGAAGATGATGTCTATAGGTTCACCCAAAGGGGTAAACATGTGTTGTGATGTATTCAAAGTGTGAGGTCTTTTTTGTTCGTGCGGAACTGATATAGCATTCGTCTAATTCATAGGACCTTGGTAGATGTGTTGATAGGATGTCCCTGGAGGAGGATAGATGAGTGCGCCTTGAGGGCACATGTTTTGTTGATACATTGGTTGAGGATATGTGAGAGTGGGTTGCTAATACATGGGAGGAGGTTGTAGATATATTGATGGTGCTTGTTGATAAGTCTAGGTAGGCGTATTAGGACTAGCTACCACAACTTAAACGTGTTTGGTGTCAGTGGCTCCATCTATTACCACATTTTTGTTCTTGTTCCAGTATCGTGATCGGTCATTATTATGTTTATCAGGCTCAGATTCTTTGTAGTGCTTAATCATACCTTCTTCTGTGAGGCCTCGTTCAAGGTCCAAACCCTTGATCCTGATATCGTGATAATTTTGTATATAGTTCATGTGCATGTGATAGGCAAGCTTAGGATGAAGGTTGTTAATGAAGATTTTGATAAGATGTTGTTGTGGGGGTTGGTAAGACAATCTTGTAGTAAGCCCTTTCCAGTGCTGAAGATAATCGGCCAGGCTTTCTCCTCCCTTTTGTTTGGAATTGCATAGGTCAAGGAGTGAGAGTTCATTTTTGACATTATGTGTGTATTGGGCAACAAACTTTTTAGATAATTCTGCAAAAGTAGAGACTGTGTCATAAGAGATTTTATAGAACCATTCAAGAGTGGTGCCTCCCAAGCTTTTGGGAAATAGTCTCATGAGGAATTTATCGCTATAGGCCACTTCTTGACAGGCCATGTAGAATTCTTTTACGTGACTCACGGGATCACCCTTCCCCCGATATTTATCAAATTTTGGGGTCTCAAAGTGCTTGGGGAAGGGTATAGTAGTGATAGATTGGTCAAATGGATATGGACACACTTCCTTGAACTTGAATGTTTTAGCCTTTGTCCCAGTTTTTAGCTCCTTAAGAGCATTTTTCATTTCCTCCCATTAAGGATTGATTTGCAGGGGAGGATTATTGATCATGATTGTAGGATTCCCTTGTGCCTGATATGGATCGAATGGCGAATATGGAGGATTCTGTGGGGGATATTGTAGTGTTTCGTAGGGGGGTTTTTGGTCAACATATACGGGTTGCTATGGTGGAAGCTGGGGTTGAGTGGAATACTGCAGTGGAGGAGGTGTCGGCGCTTGATAGGATTGCTGCAACTATTGGAAATATGCTTGTATTTGTTGCGGCATTGGATAGGTGGGATGAGCTTGTTGTGCACCTGCATAAGTGTTTTATGGCAGAATGACCCTAGTGAGAACTTGTTGTGGAGGGGGAATTGTTTGTGATGCAGTGGAAGATGGCATGGCTATGTAGTTGGCAGAATGAGTTTGTTGTTGTTGTACGGGTTGGATAAAAGGGTTAGCAAACTGTTACAGTGGTTGTGCCATGAAGGGATTTTCCCCCTGCATTTGTGGTTGTGTCTGCTATGTAGTTTGAAAAGTAGGCTATACAACTGCGAAGGGCTTGATTGGTTGTTGCTGCGCTTGGGATGTGAATGGATTGGTGATTTGTTGTTGTTGGATAGGTTGTTGTTGATGTTGTTGTTGGATAGGTTGTTTTTTCTACTACTGTTGGATAGGTTGTTGTTTATGTTGCTATTGGATAGGTTGTTGTTGGATAGGTTGGATGGGAATTTGGGGTACGGCGAAGGGATTCATGGATGGTTGTAGTGTGGGGTGATTTGGGTTGAACAATGTTTGAGGTGGAACCGCTGGCATTTGTTGTGATTATGTTGCTGGTGGAGCGGGAAAAGTGGACCCTTGCAGAAATAAGGGTTGGTTATATGCGTTGGTAGGTGGCATGCATATGGTGAAGAAAGGCAGAATAGGCATGGATACTTGGGTGCTTTGATGTTGTGAATTGGTTGTAGCACTTTAAACGGGTTGACTAGGAATGGGTGGAATAGCGGTTTGATGTGTGCTAACTGGTGGTGGTGGTGGAAATTCTGCAATGAATGTTGGGTTTGCTTGTGAAAGAGGAGCAATTATGGTTTGTGGAGGTGCTTACATTGTGATGGGGGTATTGTTTGCATTGTTGATGTGGTTTTAGGAGGCGGGGCTCGTGAGGTAGGTGTAGGCATTGTGTGTATGATGGAAGGTGGAATGGAGGGATGAACTACTTGCATGAGAAGAGTTCCCACTTGTAAGGCTCATTGAAGTGGATCAAAAAAAAAATTTCTAGTGGGATAAGGATGTTCCCCTGGAGGTTCCATAGGTCGTGTGACAAGTGTGGGTATAATCCAAGGTGGAAGTTAAAGTCCTTGTTGTTGAATGTCCAAGAGTACCTAGTTGTTGTTACGTCCACTCATGGCATTCACCATGTGGACAAGTGTTGGATGATTGATAAATGTTTCCATGGCACTTAGAGTGGGAGTTTCATTAGTGTCTACCCAGATATGTTTGATTTGATCATTGGGTTGAGGTGCATAAGTGACCATGGTGTTGGTATTGTCAGTCATAGGATTAGATGAGCTAGTGGCAAGATTAGGATCCATGTTCTTCCTCTTCTTAGTGGCTCGTGTGATAGGTGGCATGAAATGATTATCCTAAAGGAATACGAGATGCAAGATGTATGCAAGGATGCACCTAGGAAACTAAGGATGATGACACTAGGATTATTATGTGCTTAAGATGATGGATGTGCTTCTATGGATTAAGGATGACTTGATGTATGCAAGGATCAAGGATTGCTCTCCCTAGTGTAGGATCAAGTGGATGTGATTATCTACCTAAGACAGACTTATGGTCTTCGACGAATGAGATTCTTTGCTAATGGGAACCAACCTTTTGATCAAGGTGATGAGGTTGCAAAAGACAAAAGGGATTATCCTAAAATAATTCTTAGTTTAGGACACTCAAGGATGGGGTTTGATTAAGATGTAGGTTTTAGCAACTCAAAAGGGTATGCAATACCAAGTGAGGGATGTGATCAAGGATGCTTTGGATGATGATTAGGATGATGCTAGGTTGATTATGATTGATTTGATAATGCAAGATCATGCTAGGATGAGTGTGTGATGTGTTCCTAAAGATGGCAACCTAAGTGAGGTCCTAAAATGAAAGCTAAGTGGACCTAAGAAGAGGAGGAATTTGTGTTTGTTGTGGTAAACTGACTAGTCATATTGTTCAATTGCAACAAAAGTGGAGTTTAGACGATATTTGCCTATCAAGCGAGAAACCTTGTTGTTGTAAATCACTTTTTCAAGTAGTTCTCATCTATGGATTTCTTGCTTGATGGAATTGATAATGTGTTGGTACTTGGTAGCCTCTCGGGTTGTGTTTTTCTGTTCTCTTTGCACGGGTGGTAATGGGGTTTTCACCTTCTTGTGTTTCTTGGAATCGGTCATGTCCTATAAGTAGATCTTGATCTTGGATGAATAGTTTGAGGTTCTTAGGACATATCTCATGAAAGAATGAAATTTTTTGCAAAAGGATGTTTGTTTTGATAATATGGCAAAAAGATTGATCGTGTTCTGATTTTTCAATAGGATTGTTCTATGGCAAGAACCAATTTCAACATAATCAAACTGGAAAAATAACAAGCATGTGTCTGAAAACAATCTGACAAGGGACAAAGCAACCTTGAAGGATACAAGCATGTGACAAATTTGAATGTTGGATATTTTGTTCGTGTTTTGGATTTGTCAAATTTATTCAAACACTTCAAGCACAAAATCTACCTAAGGAATTGGCATAGCATGAAAATACTTGTTCGTAAGCTTAGGCACACACACAAGGGATAATCAGAATACGGCTGTCACCAAGCACGCAATGGCTCTAGTCATGACATTGTATTATCCAGTTCCAAATGCTCAGGGTGGCACGAATGTATGAGTGATCTTGGGGAAGTTACTATCTTCCTTGCACAAGCATTATCACCTTTCAGGGGTGTTCTGGGTAGCTTCCAAGCCTAGAGTGTTTAGTATGGATCTTTATTCGATTGTATCCTCTATTTCCATGCAAGAAAAATTCAGGTGTATAGCCCCATAGAGCGTCTTAACAAAAGTGGTCACGTAAACATGATTAAGACCATGAGGCCGCACTTAAGTTAGACGAGAGCCAAGTATAAGCTCAGATGCCAATCGACTCCCAAGGATTTAACCCCAAAGAGTAAATTTGATTAACGTGAGTTAGAGTGGTGTGGCTTACACCTCGTTCTCACGTGGGTCATTCTCGGGAGATTTTTTCCTCAACCAGCAGGCCCATCTAAAGGATTAATAGTAACCTGGATTGGTGACAAAAAGGAGTCTAGATTTTTTATTTTCCCACAAGGGGAAAAGAGCATAATCTCCTATCTAATATCATTTTCTCCACAAACACGCAAGACACTTTGTTCTTTCCAAAAGATTTAATTATTCAACACTAAGTAAGTGTGTCTAGGTTTTTGATCTTCCCAAAAGGGAAGAGAGCATAATCCCCTAACACTCACTTAGGATTAGACAACAAAATCTATCTAATTAATCTAGGTGCCTAGAAAAGATTTATGCAAACACAGTCATTTGGTTGATGTAGATTCAAGGCAACCTGTAAGACAAAAGTGAGTAGTTTTGAATATTGCGTCTTTGACAAGCGGTGCTGCAAAACAATCAGTTAGTAGTTTCTAGTTTATCCTTTGGCAAGCGTTAAAAACACAAGAAACACTTCACAATTGTTAGCTCAAAATAAACTCAACTTAGACAGAGCGCAGACGCTGATTCAGGGCGCAAACGCCGATTCTGGTTTTTTTTTTAAAAAGACAGAAAGCAAGAAATTCTCCAAAAAATACAGAAAAACTAGAAAAGGCTATACCAGTTGGAGACACCAGTTTACAGATCGCAAATGTTGATGCATGTCGCAGAAGCTGGTTTGTGAATCGCAGCTGCCGGTTCATGAACTGACATTTATGCAAACGCTGATTTACGTACAAGCACAAAAAGACAGCAAGTGAAGTCAATTTTCTTCTTTTCTAGTCTTTTATCAAATCAAATTTAGCCACTTTGAAAGTATTAACACAACTTAAAAGCTAGTTTTCTTTAAACGATTATCAAGATTTATTCTCCTTAACAAAAATTCAGCATTATTTATGCTTGTAAAATGAATCTCTGCTAAAAAATAGAATGATAATATGCCAAAAATCAGTAGGAAAACCAGACAACCAGATAAGCCAAAAAGTTTTGTTAGAAAAGTCTCAAACTATTTCTTCCAAGCGGAGACGCCAGTTCAGAGTGGAGACGTTGGTTCAGGGCAGATGTTGAATGGCAGTTCAGTAAGAACTAGCATTTGTGCAGACACCTCTGCATGAAACACAGACGCCGATTTACATTCTGGGCAAAATTTGAAGAGAATTAAGACAAAAAGTTAGAAGTTTTAGGGACGTGGGTCCCACCAGGCATGCCAGAATGTGTATGAGGAATCCTTCAACCTGTTGGGAGAAAGCTCAAACATGCAAATGTTAGCAGGTTAGCACATATATCATTTCAAAAGAATGTAAGAAAACAAGCAAGCAACAAAGAAAACCAAATAACATCAGATAGAGCTTAAAAGTAAGTAAGAATGCACCATATTCTACTCATTTTGATTTTCTCTTTTTAGATTAATGTGGGTGTTCTCTCTCAAACACACAAATACTATGGATTCCAATGCAAATGCAAGACTTATAAAAACAAGAAGAAAGATTCAAGAGCTAGTATGAGGAACTAGTCTCAAATCTTCTTGCAAGATGATAATCTAAGCTATGGAAAAGAAGATGATATGCATATGCTAATATAGAAACTAAGATTCATTCACCAATTTAGAACCTAGCATGTGATTTCTAAGATGATTTGAACATGGAAAGCATGAAACTAGCATCTAAGAACATTAACATAGAAACAACTATGAAATTCTAAGACAATTCTAGCCTGATAACAATGCATATTGAGAGATGAAAATATGAGAGGAGAAGGCCTCTATTTATAGAGTTTTTGGAGAGAGGAAGAGGCTTGGATGAAGTGGCACCTATGTGGCATCCATATAAGAGCCACATAGGAGACACATGGATTTGAAAAAATGGCCAATTTTGAGTCAAAATTGGCATTAATATTGAGTAGCTCAATATTTCAAAATAGGAGACAAAGTTGTAAGAGGGAATTAAAGAGGA
>MU223505.1:4017452-4053256 GCA_018584345.1 Thuja plicata
CGGCCTCCAACCCTCCCTCTATCACAACCACCATCCCTCCCTACATCCCGACCTCCCCTCCCTTGTCATACCCAATGATGCCTCCTCATGAGCATTCCAGCAACAGGATGAGAGACATCTGTGAGTGCAACTGGTCGAGTCTAGGCCCAACGAGCATCAAACTAGGGAGTAGTGCCTGCAAAGAGATTAGATTCAAATATCAATACCACATCAGATAAAAGACAATGGCACATAGAGCAGATAGATTATAAGAGCAGTAAAGAAACTGAACAAGAGATGCAAAGTAAAAAAAAACCTACATCAACAGTGGTTGATCGCCATGTCCATGCAACAAGAAGTAACCCTGCAAACTCAGTACAGGCAGTATGAAGTGATACAACACCACCCCAGACGGCAGAGTCCCTCGACCTACGAGAAAAGTAAGCATAAGATTTGGACACATCCTGTCGCTCAAAAAACTGACACAACACCTTGTCGGTGTTGTGAAAGTCAATCATGTGAACATGGTCAGTCACATGACCAATAAGATATCTCCGCTACCGGTAGAAGGGATGATGGATGTCCTCTCCATCCTAGATAGGGCAATCTCTATAAGGCCTCCATATGAAATATGGAATCATATCCAGCTGCTGATGCCAATACACAAAATGACCCATGTGGGTCTGAACAATGGCTCCATCATACATATACACATATGGCTTGTTAGCTAGTAGAACACATGTACCAAAATGACGACAAACAACTATGTGCTCCCACACCCATATCTAGAGGAGGGTAGCACCACAGCCAAGCGACTTACCATTAAGGTAAGATGCATAGAACATATGAAAGTGCATGTGAGCCAACATGCATGGCCCTCAAGCATAAATAGTATAATTTTTTACCATACTCTGCAACACAGTACCAAAACCGACAGAAAATCCATGTTGCCGACGATTGAGGCATAAGATTCCACAAATCAAACTGCCTAGTAAGGTGGACAGTCTATTGAGGCCCAAACCAAATCTGGACCATGGGATGTCATAAGCAATAGATAACCTAAGATGATCTCGGGGCAATCCAGAAAGCTCCATCAAGGAAATAATACCAAAATGGGTGGCATACTCAACAAGTGCACCCTGAATCGGAAGCTGGAGGATGTGATACACATCCTCCAATGTGACAGTACACTCGCCAATGGGTAACCAAAAAGTACATGTCTCAGAAAGCCAACTCTCTCCAAGAGCGGAGATCAGACCCCTGTTGGTCGTGATCTCTGGCATATAGCATATCCAATACAATCCTAAGTCCCTAAGAACTGACCTCTCATCCTCTGAGAGCTGGAATCTATAAAAAGGACCCACTGGTCTCGACTCCTGACAACGTAGAATCTGCCTAATGAACTACACAAAGAAATAAATTAGAAAATTATTAGTATTAGTCATTCAGGAAAGTGTCAAAAGCCAGAATATGCAGATATCAAACAAGGAAATCAGGCAGACAATTCTAAAAAAGTGATTGCGGCAATAAATACTTCAACTGTGGTTCACTTATGCGATTGCAAAACATCTTTATCAATTGCGGCAGAAAAAACTCAATTGCGGCATCCAAACAGACATAGTGTGGTACACTTATCGAATGCGGCACTTAACCAGAAATTGCGGCATTCAAACCACAATTGCGGAAAAACCGTAGACAATTGCGGCACCATAAGCAAAAATTCAAAAAACAATTTTTTTTCAAAGCAATAAATAAAGGCATTAATGACACAAATATCAAGAAAACTCACCAGACGTCCTACGCCAACTGGTCTTTGGTACATCCAAACCCGGTCAGATATGTGACTGACTCCAGGTAGGCCTACCATCGCACGAAAATAGGAGGAAAAGAACAGAAAACTAAAGACTAACTCATCAGAGAATCAAGAGCTCTAAGAAGGCAATGTGACAAATGAATGGCTCTCTTGGCTATTTATAGGGGTCTCCACAAACCCTAATTTCACTAGGAGGTCCAATTTTTCTTCCCAGTCCCCGGAACTTAAACAGGCAATATCAAGAGCAGTTTAAGGCATTTTTCAAATCAGTCAACTACCCAGATCCAAGAATTGCGGTTTCAACAAATTAACGCTCATGTTGCAAAAATTTTCTCAAATTTGTTGAGGGGGCATAAATACACCTACTATCATCGGGGCAAGCTGGGGCAAGATCAAAATCAAAGAATCTTTGACACACTGTGACAAGTCACATCACATCAAAGAGGGGCAAATGTAGACACCCAAAAATGGACAGGCTTGCGACTTTACATTAAAAATACTAATTTTCATCTATTAGTTAATGGTTTTTTAATCATTAATTAGTCATCTATTTTCCTCCAAATTCATTCTCCAAATCATCTAATCAATTTCCCAAAATTAATTAAATAATTAATTTTATTTAATTAATTAACCTTAATTGATTAATCACCATAAATTAATTAATTAAATTCAATTTCTTATAGTTTAAATTCAAATATTTAAACTTACTAATTAAATTCTTCCAATTAAATTAATTTCAATTAAACAAATAAAGCAATTCTAAATCAAAAAGAATTCAATTATCTCACATGTTGAAAATATTAATTAAATAAATGAATTAAATATTCATTTATCTTCAAAGAGATAACTCCAATCAGATCACCTGGGTTACTCCACCCATCTCTCCAGTCTACATGGGTAACTTCACCCACCTCTTCAGTTCAAAAAGGTAACTCACAATTAGCTCCTCACTCAACCAAACTCTATCTCCTCTTTACCAATTGAAGAGGTGGATTTTATTGATGGCTTCTCCAGTTCCTTTTAATCACAACTGTTCATCTCCCTATCTCTGGGATTGATCTCAACTGTTCATTTCATCCTCAATTCCTATATAATAAACCCTTCATAACCATTTGAAGGATCCAGGATTTCAAGCTCTCGTGCGCCATTGCTATGTCAGTTTGGTTCTAGCATTCAAGTCATCTTGCGATCACACACACATTTCAAGTATAAAATTCTTGACACTTCTCAAGTCATAGACGCTGCCCACACCAATACGAAGCATCAAAAAATAGCATTTTGAAAGGAGTAGAGAGAGACAATAGAAGCTTCAAGCACTTTGGGGTTTGCATTCATTTTTTTTCCTTTCTTTGCTTGTACACTTTATTGGTTACATTTCAAAGTTATTCATTTTAGTAGTTCTTGTGTGCTTCATTTATATCATTTTAAAACCTTTGCTACTAACCCTTGCCTTTGGAAAGCTTGGGAACCACGGATCACGATTGAGAGAGGCATACAACAACCAACATTGGCTCTATCTAAGGATGCTTAAATGCAAGTTTAATGAAAGAATCACAGATCTGTGGTTGCAGACCATGCAGACTATGCTCACTAACCTACTGCAGAAAGGAAATACGCAACAAAAAGAAACATACCTATATACATTTGATACAAAATTTATTTTGCATGAAATTTTCATTCTCAACTGAAGAAAGGTTTCACGAATTGGCTATGCACTGGCAATTAAAATTCTTCCTCGTCCATGTTCTTCAAAAGATGGGAATATTTTCCAAAGCTATGATAAATAATAAAGGGACCAAGCCATAAAGATTCAAACTTCTTGTGCTTCCCCTTATCTTCAACTCTCACATTCCACTAGAGTACTAAATCACTAGGCATGAATTTTCTGTTCCCTGCTCTCTTATCAAAAAGATACTTCATTTTCTGTTGCAATTTTATGTTCTCTTTCTGACCTTCTCTTCTAACCTCATCAAGCTCTGCTAATTGCATGATCATATCTTGCATTGGGTCAGATATTTCTAACTCTTCTTCTTGAATAAACTTGTATACTGGTAGCAAATTCTTCATAGGCATTCTAGATTTTAAACCATATACAAGTTCAAAAGGTGATTTACCTATTGCTTTCTTTACTGTTATTCTGTCATCCCATAGAGAAAGTTTTACTTTTGTGTGCCAAGCTCTTTTATTCTTTTCAAGGGTCTTCTTCATAATCTTCAAAATGCTTTTATTGCTGGATTATGCTTGGCTATTTTCTTGAGGATGATATGGGGATGAATAAGACATCATGATCCCATATTCATTACAAAATTCTTTAATCTCATATGATCTAAAACACATAAAATTATTCATCACTAACTTTGCAGGGACACCAAATCTTGTCAGAATACTTTCTAATAAAAAATTAGTGACCACTTTGCTAGTTTCTTTCTTGGTGGGAATTGCTTCTATCCTCTTTGTAAAATAATCAGTGGTAACAAGTATCCAACTGTGTCCTCCATTGGATTTCTCTGAAAACTCTCCAAAAAAATCAATGCCCGACATTGCAAAAGGTGCTTTAGCACTCATAGGATTCAATAGCAGGGCACCTAAGAATGTCAACTTATTTGAGAACCTTTGGCAAGGCTCATATTTTCTGACAAATGCATGAGTATCCTTGAATAGAATATGCCAATAATATCCAGCCCTCAAGATTTTATGGGCAGTGCTCTTAGCAGAAAAATGTCCTCCACATACTCCAGCATGCATTTCCATTAATACCTTCTCAGCTTGGATCTGATCTAAACATAATAATAATATACCATTTCTATCTTTCCAATACAAGTCTCCCTAAACTAGGGTATACTTCTAAGCTTGTAATCTAAGATTCCTCTTTTGATTGTCTGTCATAACTTCAGAAGACTTGGCATTCTTAAGATAATACATGATGTCAACATAGAAGGGTTGTCTTTCAATACTTGTTATTGTTGAATCCTGCATCACTATATTATTCACTTGTACCAAGTCTAGGTTTTCTTTTGTCATAAGTTTTTCTAGACCTTGTCCTCTCACCAATTTAGTAATATGGATTTCTAAGTTAAATTCCTGAATTTTATTAATCCATTTACACCTCTTACTAGTCACTTCTAATTGAGTAAGGATGTCCTTTTCTGCTGAATGAGGTACATATGCTAATACTTTGGCACAAACTAGGTAGGTTCTGAATGATTTCACGGCTTTCACCAAAGCATATTTCTTCTTCTCCATCATTTCATAGTTTATTTCTGCAACTTGAAGAGATTTTCTAAAGAATGCAATAGGATGCTCAAATCCCTCCTCATCTTTCTGAAGTAAAATAGCAGCAATAGTGTGAAAGGATGCAAATGAGAATAAATAAAAAGGCTTACTATAATCAGGAGATTTTAAGGCAAGGGCCTCCTGAACTGCTTTCTTAATTTTTTCAAAAGCTAGTTGAGCTTCTTCATTCCACTGGAATTTTGCATCTTTCTTCAATAACTTAATAATTGGTTTGACAATTTCAAAAAAAATTGCAATAAATCTTCTGAAAAAATTTATCTTTCCTAGGAAATATTGTACACCTTTGATATTCCTTGTAGCAGTGACCTTTTGAATAGCTTCTATTCTTTCAGGGTCTATCCTTACTCCATCTTTGGACACTATATGTCCTAGCAACTTTCCTTATGTGACTGCAAATTGACACTTTCTAGGATTCAGTGAGACACTATTTCTAAAGCTTTATTGAAATTTTTTTCTAAATGTTCACAATGATTCCCTGCTTTCTTAGAAAATGAAGTCAAGTCATCTTGGTAGATTACCATGAATGAATCAATAAACTCTTTGAGTGCAACATCCATGGCTCTCTAAAAAGTTTCTCCTACATTTATTAGTCAAAATGGCATCCTAACATATACATAAGTTCCCCAAGGAGTAGTAAATGTAGTCTTAAACTTTTTTGATTCTTTTACTAGTACTTGGTTGTAGCCTGAAAAGTCATCCATCATTGATAATATCTCACAACCAGTAACCTTATGCAACATTACCTCCATATTAGGTAGAGAATAATTGTCTTTCAAGGATGCAATGTTTAGATTTATGAAATCAACACATAATCTTATGTCACCATTCTTTTTTGTCACTGGTACTAGATTAGAAACCCAAGTTGAATGTCTGATAGGCTAGATAATTCCTTCATCTTTTAGTTTCATCAAATCCTGTTGCATCTTGGGAGCCAACAATGGATTAATGGATCTCTATTTTTGTCTGAATGGTTTTACATCTGATTTTAATGGGATTTCATGCTGGAAAAGATCTTCCCTATAAGATTTCAAATCTTCATAAGACCATGCAAATACATGCTTATGTTTTGTTAATAATTTTATCAAATTTTTTATGACATGGGACTCCAATCCTTTTCCATTATATACTATATGAGGAGTGGTCTCTGATCCTAAATTTATCTCTTCCAAATCCTCAATTTTAGCATTGCTTGTTCTTGATGAATGTTCACTCTGGTCACTAAACAATGCTTCTAGTTCTACCAATCCCTTAGGAATCTGATTAGAACTTAGTTGGACAACCCCATCCCCCAAAACACAATCCTTGTCATCAATGATCTCAAGTAAAGTATTGCAATCTATGTTTTTGTCTTCATAATGGTCTGAGCATTGAAGAAATCTAAGGATATCTTGGTCATCTTCAAATACTTTCCAGTTGTAAATATTGTCAGGGACAACTGGTCTTGTCTTAATCTCAACTATTGATACCCCATTTAATGTTAAATAATCTTTTTCCAAAGAAACATTAGCTAAGAAATCTGTCATAATATTTTTAGACCTTATTATCCAGTTTATATTTAAGGCATCAAAAGATTCAATTTGGTCCCAAATAGCATGTTTATACATTTGCAGTCTATCATTTTTTACAACATACTTGGACCTGACTTGGGATACTACTAACTTTGAGTCACCATGAACTTTCAGATATTTTATTCCATGTTTAGCAACAATGTCTAGCCCTAGAAACAAAGCTTCATATTTTGTTGTATTGTGTGTGCACTGGAAAGATATTAGAAAAGAATATTTAAATGTCGTACCTGATGGAGAGATAAGTAAGACTCTAGATCTTGGGCCTTATTTAGAAAAGGCTCCATCAAAATACATTTTCCATAAACCATCATTCTTTGTAAATAAATCCTTCACTAAAGGATCAACCTTTTTACATTGATGAGCACTCCTTTTTACTCTGAAATTCTCCATATCAATATCAACATAGTAGTTAATATTAGTATCTTCATGAAAATCAATCATATGAGGTGTCATACCTTCTCTGGACACCTTTATATTATTCCCAACAATATTGAAAGTGGCATAAGAAAAATCGCACTGAATATTTCCCCCCATTGAAGCACTCCCTTTTTTGGACAGTAACATGCCATAATGTGGTGAAATATCAACCACCAGTACACTCATTGACAAGACTGTATCAGGGCATATTTCTAACTTGTAAGGTAAGGACTCAATGGTACCAACAATAGGGATCTCTCTTGAATCCATTGCTTGACACCTCCCATGAGGATTATTTACTGGCAATCCCATGGATCTCATGATTTCTGCAGGCATGATAGTATTTGATGCTCCTGAATCTATCATGCAATTTTTTAGCATCTTTCCATTAATTACCAATGTTAGGAAAAAGGGATCAACAAACCCTGCATAAGTATTTGTGTTTAGATAAATCTGAGGGATCTCAGAAATCATCCCTTCAAGCTCTTTTCCCTTATTGTTAAATTTATTTTCAACATATTCTAGTTTTTGAGGTTTCACTGGTGATACATTGTTTAACGCTAAAAGGAACTTTTCTTTGTGTTCTTTTATCCTCGTAATTTTTAGGAATGGGACCTTGACACTCATCTGAGATAGACATTGGCCCATATCCACTGGAGTATATTTCACATCAAAGGGTTTTGGTTTTTCTATGATGATATTATTTTCCTCTATTTGAATGTTTAGGGTAGGCTCTTCCTTCTTGGATTTATTATTTTCAATCTTGGCAAAGGAAGCACTTGCTTCTGGCACTTTAGTTTTTCCTTCATGTACATATTTTGGATCACTAGCTTTGTTTACAATTTTTACCTTAGGTTTATTTACATTTTGCCTAGGTCCATCTCTTTTTGGTATATATTTGGCATCTGTCTTATTTTCATTAATGAAGATGGCTACTAGCTGACTACCCACATTACCCAAAATTATATTTCTTAAGTGGTAGTTATTTCTTTCTTTGTTCACTAGATCAGCAGTTATTCTAGCCTTTTCTTCATCAGAGGGTTTCCTTATGGTGGTAGATCCTTGACTATTCTATGCATAGCATCTTATATCATCAACCTCATCTTCATCACTGTTAGATAGGACTTTTTGGTGATATACCTTTGTTCTTCCTTCTGAACCATACATGTCATGGTTCTCAACTTCTTCTTCAGAATCTATATCAGAGCATGCATAAGCATTAGTCATATCACATCTATTGTGATCACATAGCTCATCTTCTTGACATTCTTTCTCTTCATTAGCAATTATGTTTAGGGATACAATACAAAAATGGGGTTGTGTGGGGCTTGAAAAACCTCACACCTGTAAGTGTCACTGCACATATTCACAACATTTTTGTGTAGAGGGTCAAGGTCCTATTTTCTAGTTTATCTTTTCTTGGTGGAGCAATAGGCTTTCCATCTTTGAACTGGGTACCATAGGGATGATTTTGCATCCTATTGTGTGGGTTATAATTATTTTTATAGGATGGTCTATTATTTTGTGGGGCCTTGTATTATTTATATTCAGGTTATTTGCTCCTACTAAAATGGGCATCATCTCTTCTACCCATTTTCCCTGATACCCTTTTGTTCATCTCTATGTTTACTACTATGTTATATGCATCTATGAGACTTCTAGGATTTTTATCTCTAAGAGAATAACCCATTTTTGAATCAAAATCATTTAGGTATGTATCCAAACATACCTTTTCATCTAGTTTGATTTATTGAAAGAGCTTGTGCATGGCTCTCTGAAATCTTGTGTTGAATTCAGTAACCTCTTCATTCAAATTATTCTTTATGTTATTGAATTAATTTAGCAGGAACCCTTCATTGTTTTTGTCACCATACTGGTCTTTGAACAAATCTATCAATTCTTCTATAGATGCTACATAACCATTAGACAATCCTCTAAACCATTCCCTAGCATCCT
The DNA here is from genome assembly GCA_018584345.1 of Thuja plicata. NCBI lineage: Eukaryota > Viridiplantae > Streptophyta > Pinopsida > Cupressales > Cupressaceae > Thuja > Thuja plicata. The sequence goes on from MU223505.1 coordinate 4,026,480, forward strand.
CTACTAGGGATTGAACAAATAGCTTCATTAGGACATCTTCATGATTAATATTTAAATCATATATGATATCTATAATTTTTCTTAGATGAACTTCACAAGAAATAACATTGTTTCCTGAAAACTTAGGGAGTTTTTCTCCAATATCATTAGGAACTGCATTAGGATAACCAGGAATTCCAATAAAAGTGAATTTCTTGTGCCTTTTTGGATGCAATAGACTCCTTTTAAATTTTTCATCCTCTTGGAAAGAAGCAGTCTTGGATTTTGAAGATGTAGTATTTTCACCACCGGTATAAGAATATTTAGAATATTGAAAAAAGTCAATATTTTTCTTCATCTCCAAGGTAGCAGCTTCAGCTTCTGCCTTTTCCAGCATCTTTGCCATAGTTTATTTTTTCCCTTCTTGATCTTTCAAGGTCAATGTTTATCTTAGACATTTACTCAGTCGGGACTTTGTGAGTTTTTGGTTCCTCAACTTCATTTTCAGAAACTTTCTTTTTTCCTTTATCTCTAAAGACTTGAGGACCTAAACCTTTGTGGGTTATTGGAGTCTCTTGGTCTCTATGAAACCTCTCAACATTTTTTGTAGCTTGATGTCTTAAATATCTTCTTCTAAACTTATCAACATCTTTTTTCTCATGTTTTTTCCTTTTAAAATCCTTTTCTCTTTTCTTTTGCTAAATAAGGGCTATCTGCCTCATGACGATTCTTTCCTCTTCAGCAAGCTCATCAGAAGGAAGTTCAGAATCTGAGCTAATAGTGTCAGTTCCTTCTCTTTCACTAGAAGTACTGATAATTACATATGTTTATAATCCAAATTCAGGGGTTGCTTCATACTCTGAGGTGTTCCCCTTATGACTGGATTGATTTTTTTCATTCCTTCTAGTGTTGTTCTCTTCATTTCTTGGAGAAGAGTCATTAATACTTGCCTGATTATTCTTCTCTCTCCAAGACATCTTAGTTCTTGAAGTAGTTGGGATTCCACTATCTAACTCTACTTTAGGGTTATCTCTCATTCTTGACCTAGTAGCCATATTGATAAGATTTGTATAAATATTTCACTTTTGCACTGATTACAGAGATTTTCTTTTAGAGTCGCCACCCAACACTAGTTTGGGAAATATGAATACTACAAGAATAATCTAGATAAGAAAACTCAACTATAAACTTGATTTATCTTTTAGACACCAGAGATATTTTGAATACAACTTTTAAATTCCCAGTAGAGTCGCCAGTTTGTTAGGGATTTTTCTTGCAAGAACATAAAATAGTCTGAATGCTCACTCTTTATATTTCCAACTTAACTCTGTGCAAGAGAAAGCCTAATTGATGAGGATTAGATAATATCCCCCTTCTTTTTTCAGCTCCACAAACTCAGGCAGGTATTACCTTTGAATGATTACTGACTTGCAGTATCTACTACAATGGATTAGGTCTTTTACTAGATTGTTAATTTCCTTTTACTGTATCAATAGAAAGAAAACTATGCAAATGACTGTGATTAATCTGATACAGAGATTAATAAGACAAACCATTATCTTAACAATAGAAAATAGTAATGTGATAAGGATTCTCATCCTTCTCCCTTTTATAGTTCTCTAAACTTAGGAGGGTTAACCTATTGATTCTCTCTTGAAGGAATCAGCAAACTAAATTGTATATTCTGATACAATTACTTAAACTTCTATGTATATATGATTGAAATGTAAAATGTTTGATTTGTTTTTTGAATATTGGATGATGATTTGACTAATTTACCAAACCCTAACCAATACCTAATCCTTGGGCAAAGAGTCTATATCAAATGTGAATCCACAACAACTGATTAATGTAAATACATGCAATTTGAGTAGAATGCCTTAAAAACTACCTTTCACTCCAATACCCCTGTTATCAGATCCTAATACTAATTATTTTCTCTCTGGGATCACCTGCAAGACTTATTCTCTCCTTGAAAGAACTCACAAGCAACTGCACAATTACCTTGTAATTGGTATATCTAAATTGCCTTACAATTTAAGCATACAAGAGCTAAAACATAAATATAAAGAGACAAACACAAGATATAGGATATAAATTGCAATATATTTTATTAATTTGATCATTGTTTCAAATGCATTCAAAAGACAATATGCATAAAAACTCAGACAATAGAGCAGTCTGGCTTGCAATTCTTATCTCATCATATTCTAATATATTCCATCCTCTACAAAATGATATAAGAGCTCAATATATAGTCTAAACCATCTTGTAATCCTTCAAAATTAAGGATGCAACAAGCTTCAGATGGTTTAAGACCTAACCCTAAAAACTTAGAAGAGGACAAAAGACAAGAAGAGACCAAGCGGTGGATGGACAAAATAGGAATACATCCAAATCAAATCTTTGAAATCTTCTATTTGTTGGCACCTTTGTCTGAATATGTTCTGGATAGCCTCCAATAGTTGTAGCAAGATTAAGTGACTGTCATTACAGGCTAACATATACTTATCTTTCATATGACTAACCTCCATGTACTCAAAGATTAGGTGACAGGTGTCCTTCTACTCTTCATCAATAATGTCAAGGTCAACAGTGGCAGGATTCTTTTTCTTAGGCTTTGTAAGAACATCCCATGTTGTGACATCATCCTCTACATGCCAATTAAAGCTTTTAATGTTTTCAAGTTGTGCCTTCTGCCTTTCCCATCTAGCATCTGTAATGTTCTTGACATTTGTTATAAACTTATTGAAAATTGTTTCAGCCTTAAATGTCTCATGTAAAATCTTATTGTATCTCTCCATATCTAATTCGCCATTGTCAGAAATATGTACCTCTTTAATAGGTAGTAAAGTGTCAAACTCAATGCTCCATTCTCCTAATGGCTTGATCTGATTCTCTTCTGACCTAATTGAAGGCACAAATTTGTTATAGTCAAGTCCAAACATATTCAACCTGGTCTCAATTTGATTTTCCTTGCCTTTGAAAAAGGACAAGGTCACCCCAATCTATTCTATCTCATCTCCAACTTGGGTTACAATCTCTGGAAAATCTGATCTCAATGGCTGCAATGATGCTAACCTCTCAAATAACCCAGTCCTAACTAACCATGTTGCAAAGTAGGGGTTCAAAATTGACACAAAATTGTTCACTTTTGATTGCAATCTAGGCAGTTTTCCATAGGCACCATATACTACATCAACTTTATCTTTTAAAATATTTACCCTATGCTATAAAATTTGCATTAGGGATCCCAAAATAGCTTCATTATGCTCCTTAATTACCTTCTCTATTTCTGATGTAGCATACCATGTATCTTCAGTCTGGATCTCAGCATCTGTACCCTGCTTTTGTGAAGCAAGAGCAACTTTAGGCATTTCTTGCATCTTTTGAGTCAAATCTGCAATTATCTTTTCCATTGCACTATCAGACCTAGTTCTTTGTCTTTGGCATTAAGGCTCTTTTCATCAAACAATTTTTGGTATCTGTTAGACATATGTACTACCTTTGCCTCATTTAGGTGAGAAAAATGGTTCAGGGCCTCAGAAATCTCTAGGTCTCATGTGTTATGGACCAACCATATTATCTTGTCTCCCTCCATCTTCTCTTGGACATTGATTAGTGAGGGCTTCTAATTTTTAGGATCCAAAGACCACATTGCTAGGGTTTGGGATTTGGAATCATAACCACACCCTTTGATCATCTCTCCTATTTGTGTCTCTTTTGAGATCTTGACACCTGGCTTCCTTCTAATTTGATCCATAATGAAGGCTAAATCCAGGTCCCATCCTTCCACTAGGAGCATACCACTTGACTTCACAAGTTTTATGGCCTCATCAGGAGTCATATTCTCAAACTCTTAGTCATATTCTTGGAGGGCCTATAAAGCTTCACTAGTTATAGCTTCTCCTCCTTGGGATTTCAACTGTGCCCAAAATTTCTCTTTTTTAGCCCATATAAGGAAATCCTTGAACTCCTTGATCTTGATGAATTCATCATCTTTTAGGAACTCCTCTTGTTGTAGTTCATTTTCATCTTGGCACAATATGAGGGGAATCTCAATATTATCATCAATGTCCTCCCTCTTTTTCTTTCCCTCTCTTATCATTTTTCTTATTTGGTGGTCATAAGCACTAGTCCCTGTGAACAGGGCACTAGTTTTATCCTTTTTCTTCTTTTGTGTTTTTGCAACAGAAGGATCCCCTACTTCCACTCTTTGCTTCTTTTGTGGAGGATCTACATCCACCTCAACCTCATGTACTTCTGTCAAGACATTGATATTTTCCTCATTATGAGGTGGCTAATCTTGGGGTGGTGGGCTATGTATGGAGTAGCTACTAATGTACTCTAATGATGATTTCTTATTTGGACCTATGTCCTTATCTTCAATTTGATTACTGATTATTCCATGTGACTCAATCATCTTCTCTAATTTTTGTAAATAGGGCATACCTGGGAAATATCCACCAAATGGGATCCCTTTCTTCTTTAGCTGTTGTTCCAAATCTATCAAATCATTATATTTTGTCAAGCTTTCTAAAATTACATCCTCTTAAAGGATGTTTCTAATCAAATCCTCTTCCTCACAAGGCTGATTCCTTTTAGTAATTGGAATGATGGGTGTTAAAAGTTTCTTGGCACTTTCTATAAAGCCCTCTATATCAATATATCTATACAGAGCAACATTCATCCTGTAGTGCCTCAACCATCCATTTATAGGGTTGTAGGCTCTCTTTCCAATTGTGAAATTAGAGGCAATGAACTGCTTTGGTGTGAATCCAAATGCTCCCTATCTATCAACATAAGTTGCCACAGAAACTCCATAATTGCAATTCTGGGTGGCACTCTGTAAGGCAAGATGTGTGGCAAATCCATATACTCTGATAAATGTGAAATTTTGGTGACAATAGAAGTCACCCCAGTTATGATCTCCATTCCATTTGTCTACAAATTGGCAGGGTCTCAATAATTCTAACACGTTCACTAGAAGTTTGGTCATATCCACCCCTAGATTGCTCAACAATGGGTATACTACCCAATTCTCAAATGCACAAAACTCATTTTCCCTAGAAGTGTAATTCCATACCCTTAACCATAGTTGTACAGGGTTGATTTTTCCATAATAAAACCTTCTAAGTTGCAAATTTGACTAGTCCATGATGTTTAAGTTTTAGAACATAATGAGAGGCATGAGCAATGAATATTGTAGGAACTTAGGGCTTCAAACCTTGCTCTAGATGTCAACAAATCATTGGCACATATTTTCAATTACATACTGGATGTAATCATAATCAATACTCACATAGGGACTCCGCAATTCTAGAATTATCATTAGCATGTATGATGATACTCTTTCCCTTCCGTTGTCTACACCTAATACTCTGCATAGGGCATATGAGATGCATTTCATGTTAAAAGCTAGGTCTTTATAAAAATATGGTGAAGGATCACTAGGAATAGGGGAAATGTAATTCCTAGTTCCCTTAGGCGTATGGGCCTGAATCAACTTTGCTACAATACTGACCTCTCTGGTATATCTAGCAGCTAGGGCTTTCAAATTTATCTATGTGGAACAAGGGTTATATATATCAAAAGCTTTCATGAATGAAGCTTGATCCAAGGTTACTAAAATAGTGCCATCATCCTTCTTGATGGATTTTGAAACAGTGTCATATCTAATGGCTAACTCTAGTATCAATTCTACATCCACAAACACATCAGGGACAACTAATTTAGCTAATCCACTTGTCCAAGGCTTTGATATGGGCATAGGGCCATCACTATTTTTATGGAAATAATTGAACAAGTGATAACCAGAAAAATCTGGTGTCTCAGCATCTCTAACATATGCATAATTATCTCCTAGGTATTCATCATTTACCTTTTTCCCTTGATTGGAGCCTAGGAGCAGTTGAATGAACTCCTCTGAATAGTTCCTCTTTCCTTTGAGGTCATCATCATCCCTACTCTTTCTGTTGGTAGAGGTGACACTTACTACTCTACTCATACTCTCTGGTGTAAATTGCAATTGATCAGCTTTCCTTTTTCACCTATATTGAAAAACATCTACTCAAAACCCTTACTTCCCACTGTGAATCACTTTATAACTCAAACCTTCAACACTGATAATCACTTTCTAGATTTTGATTTGAAAACTTCTATGTTCACTCTGCAAATCTTGATAACTCTGTTCTTACTGAAAATCCTAATCACTTATGCAAATTCTGAGCTCTAAAAACTTGGAAACTGGTAAGATGAAATGAATAACGGTAATGCCTATTAATGCACCAATCTCTTCGCAATTCAATTGTTTATGTCTTTACTTCTACGTGCTATGAAATCAATTCCTTCTCCTAGCCATGGAATTTCAAACTGACATGTGATCAATTTTGAATGATTACTTTTCTTATAAAAACCTTATTAGATTCGAAAGGAAATCAATATTTGATTAGATTGGCTCCTTTATCATAGCTCGGCAACTCTTTAAACATGTTGTCAAAATCTCTTAATTTTGATTGGCTGGCAACTACATAACATGGCACGGAGAAAACCTCATATCTTACCTTGATCGTACCATGGTTCCCTTCACCGACTGCACAACTGTGTAATCTCATTAACATGGAGAGTTATCTTTAACTCTAGTTATCTACTGAGACTTAACGACCACCGCACAAACATCTTTCTGATCAACAGTTATCTCTTAATCGCTGAGTAAAATCACTTAACTCTCATTCTCTTCGAGACTCCGTGACTTAAGGCTTAATAACTCATCTTAAACCTTGGGTTTCTTTCAGAGACTATGTGACTGTGTAATCTACTTATCGCTTTAATATTTCATTTACCCTAAGTTTCTTTCAAGATTACGTGACTATCACATGATCATTTCTCAATTGGCTGGCCCGCGTGTAATCTTGTTTACCTTTTGTACTTTTATTTTCTTCTCTAAGACTTCATGACTATTGTAGATTTTATTTTAATCTAACGGCCCATGGGTAATCTCCTTATATTTTCACTTAACTGCAGTTTACTTCAAGACTTTGAGACTTAAGCTGTCTCCATGTCTCGAAAGGAATTTCTTTACCTTAGGTTTTCTTCAAGACTTCCCGACTAACTCAAGTCTTTGAAAGATTTAGCCACGTGTTCAAATCTCAATTAATCATCACTGAATCTCTAGAACTTCTCTGACTTTTTGACTTTCAAAGGCGACAACATGCTATCCATCAAATCTTTTCTGCTTCACAGCTCAGATCTTCTTGCTGCAAACTAACTTACATTTAACTAAACTCTTCTTTAACCATAGTTCTTGTCGCGACATCACGACCCATTGAATCTCACTTTCTCTTTAAGAAATCAGTAAATCATAGTTTCCTTCATGATTTAACGCCAGTCATTAGATCTATCTTTCATCTGATGGCAGTCACTTAATCTCCCAATCTTTAACTTAACCATTGATTTTAAAAGAGATCATGTGACTGAAGCATTTTAACCAACTTGTTAACCTTGGTTTCTTTGTGAGACACCATGACTGAGAAAATTCAAAGTCGCTAATAGATTTCTTAACTAAAGACTTTTCTTCGAGACCTTGCGACCACCGTAGGATTACCCTTCAGATCAATGGCTGCCACATAATCTCACATCTTTTTACTTAAATCACATTTCTCTTTGTGATTTTGCGACTGCATGAAACTTCAAACCAATCCTAAGCCAACTTGTAACTCTAATCACCTTTCGAGACAGCGCGACTGAGTAAACTCAAAGTCGCCAAAGAAATTCTCTAACTCCAGTTTTTCAAAGAGACTCTCCTCCAACCAGAGGATCAAGATCTTCATAAGCACTGGAATAATATTCTTTTCTTATAGAGACAACATGACTAAAGGCATTCACTAAGTCTTGAAAAGAAAAGGAATATTCTCAAATCATGATGAGACATCGCGACCTAAGTGAATAATATAAAATAAGCACATGACTTAAGTGATCGGGTTCTTTTTGAAAAAGTAACAGCAAAACATAATGGATTTCAAAGAACTAGGGTTTTTCTTGGATATGCATGAAAATTTAACCTAGGGCTTAGGATTTTACACTCTTTCTTGATTTTTGGCTGGAAGATCATTATTTGCAAAGGGATTTTGACAATATTAGATAGGATTTTCAACATTTATGCATGGATATGATTGAGAACTTCCAAAAATTACTGGCAAGTTTCAAAACTGGAAATACAACCAACAAGTGCCACCAATATAGATCCAAGCTTAAGGAATAAATTTGATGAAGAGCTCCCTCCTTCCTAAGTCTCCTTCTCCAAGCTTCTCCAAAACTAGCAATGTCTCTAAGATAGAGAGTGGGTGTTCAAACTCTCAACCATGGAGAGTCTCAACTAAAAAGGGCTCTAAAGTAGTCTTGGAAAAAGGTAACTTTCTCATTGGTTGGTCTTCCCTAATCTTCTTACTGTTATATGTTGAATGTGGACCTCTGAATTTGGCACAAACACAACATATTCTTTACACATTCGTTCAATTCACAAAGACAAACATGAATTGTTTGTTCTGCAAATTTGATTGAGGTGACTTGTTGCCTCCTAATTAGTTGAGGATGTTGAGTTTACCCTCAGAACGAGAGCCAACAACCTGACCATTGCTAATATGGAGGATTTTTAGAATGCAAAAAAAAGAAGAATTTCCATTAATCTTATGAAATTTGCAACTAGTCTATGAGAGAAAGGCTCTTAATCCATGAGTTGATAAGCAATTAAACTATGAAAGTGAATTGCAACTAATCTAAGAATGAATTGCAACTAAGCTATGGAAGCAAAATGCAATTAATCTAAGAAAATAAAATGCTTTCAATCTAGAAATGAGAGTGCTTGTAATCTATGAAAGAAATTGCATTTAAGCTAGAATTTAATTTTCCATTAATCTAGAAAGCTTGAAAGCATCAAATTGAAATGTTAGATATAGAAATGAATCATAAATGAAAGCATTATATCTTCAATTCCAATTAAAACTAGCCTAATTATGCAAATTTAATCTTGAAATATAAAAGAAATTAAATGAAAATTGACTATAATATTGATGCTCTCCAAACAAAATCCTCTCTAATGAAGAAAAAGAGGTCCAATTTATAGAAAACCATGGAAAGAGAGTGAAGAGTTTCTTGAAAAGAAACAGTTGTCTCTTCATTCTCTTTTTGAGACAAATATGCAAAGATTATTTAAATAAAAGGGTGAATTATTGCCACATGAGTGTCTTTTCACATGGAATTATGGAATTCCTTTTTGAGGATAATTCATCCAATAATTAAATTACCTTTCAATTCCTTTTATGTATATTAGCCAAAGGGGGTGGAATTGATTTAATTAAAAGCACTTAAGACTTTAGGATTAAATCAATTAATCATAGGGTTTTTTTAGCTAATAAACTCTAAGAATTTAAGAATTAAAAATATAATGTCAGATTTATGTAAATTTGGGTTTTCTGCATTTGAAACTCAATCAATTAAAGTCAATCAGGAGAAGAATTTGCCTAGTACAATAGGACTTCGAAGATGAGAAAATTGAAGGAATGCACCAAAATTGATTGGATTATAAGGTGCCAACTTTGGGGTGTTACACTTACAAGCTTACTAAAAATGGATTCTAGAAAGGAAACTCAAAAATTTAACAAGTTCTTGCATCAAAAAGGATGGGTTGTCTAACCAAGACCATGCTTTCAAAAATTGATTTTCGTCCATCTTGAAAATTCAACTTTTGAAAGGATCTTTTGGTCAACTAAGAGTTGTCCTAGGGTTAAAAATGACCTTTACCTATAGGTATATCAAATGGGCTACTTAAAAATAGCCCAAACACACCCCTAGGTACCTTTTTAACCTCCCAAAATTCAACTAAAAGCATACCCACAAAATTCAAATGAATAGACCACACCTCAAGCTCCCTAATTATAACCAAGGGGTTCACATGTAGATTCTCTATGGTCCTAACCTAGGTAGGTGGGAACCCCATCCTCAAGTGGACATTTCATGGCCACATGTACACAACACAAGTGTCAAGTGACACACACACAAATTTTCACATCACTAGACACATGATATATCCACTTGGGCACATTTCACATGAGAATTAAATATACAATTTTGAAATAAAATCAAACACACATTTATGTTTACAAACATTAAACACAATACAATGAGGTCTCATCTCTCATTAGACACAACCTTGGCTTTCACTGAATTTCACATAGACCTAGATTTGGCTCCCTGATTTTAATACCATGGTCTTATTCCCTGCACACTAAATTTGAATATCAGTAGTCCAATAAAATATAATATACATCATAATGAAATATACATTATTCAAAACCTTATGAAACATATACAATCTCAATTTAACTCCTAAGATCATCTGCATTTATAACAACATTTAAGCATTTAAATTTCATTTCACAATAGAAATATCATTGCATCATAATTGAATTTAATCAAAATCTCCTAATAAATCACCTAAGCATATATAATCCACTACATATTCATTAAATCAAAATAACCATAAATGAAAAACCATAATTGTATCATAAAACTAATCGTCATGAGAATCATCAGATACTGTGCATCTAGACTATAAATGATCAAATCTAGTTTGATCTAATAAAGTATAAATACATAGTGTATCATACATAATTCACATTAAGGCCTTTCACTAGATTTAAACAACATCAAAAACTCATCTCAAATAGTCCTATCTTAGCAGGATTTCACAACGCATCCCAAGTCAAAGGCAGTTCACCTAACTAAAGTAGGCATAGATCACCCTGAGGTACAATCTCACAAGGGTGCTACTTGGTCATACTATAATAATAACTCAATCTACACCTCTCAAAATGTCAATCATAAAAGGAAAATGAGGGAGGCTCTACATCATCCCCCCCCAAGGACTAGGCTTACTCCTGGAAACCGATGCACCAACCAAAGGTAGTACATCAAGGTGCGGAGACTATATCTAAACCAAATGTGAGTACACAAAAATAGGTTTCCTTAATGCCAACTCTGAACCTATCTGGTCCTAAACCTTTAGCCTAATATCACCTGAGGAATCTATCATACATCAAAAGAGTACCAGTATATTGACATAGACAAATACTCAAGGGTACAACGCAAGCAATAAAACACATACTCTAAGGCCTTAGTCATCCAAGGCACATAGGAATCCTCACTACTAAATCAAATGGCATCCAAAGGTGAACATTTTCCTCCAAGCTCCTTCTTTGTTTGTAGTGTTATGAACTTTTGAGTTATCAACTCGAAGAATCTTTGTATAATTATATAGATTAGTAGTAAGGTACTACCATTTTCTCTTAGAGAACCCCTTACAACCCGTTAGAATCTCATAAAATCTCCCCAAACGTAGTGCCCCAAACATAATATGTACAATAAGGTCTTCTCTAGAGCGCAAGAATGCTTACCAACTTAGAGATCAAATGCACTCCTTCCATTCGATAGAATAAATAGGGCACAACTGAATCTCCCTAATGTAGGAGAAATGTACATTGTTGGTGCTGAGAGATCTTTCATTCTAGGGAACAGGATCATTTTCCTACTAGATCCTAGTCTTACCTTATACCATGTGGCAATGGATCCATAAAACAAACATCCTCTTACTTCCATCTTCGCACCAACTCAAAAGAGAGAAATCTATCCCTAAGAGATTTCATTCTCCTCCACCCTACTGCTAGGAATGTCGCTTAACAATCTATCCTCTAGTACCTTAAACCTTTAACACACAGTCCCACCAAGATTCAAAGGGAACCTAACCAACACTTAATCATATCTATAAATGAAGCTAAGGGTGTAATTGTTACATCATCATAGGATCATCAAGGTCCACCACAACATTCAAACTCATGAGAAAAATACATTGTTCCCAACTATTCATCATAGTATTTGTATGAGAAGGTTACATCACAAGCCCTAACCCACATCAAGGGAAAGAAGGAACTCCACAGAGCATAGACGCTAGAGTCTTAACGCCAGGTTTTTCAATACTTGACCAATACAGAATAAGGTATACAAGGTCATCATTTGGGGTAGCATTTATATACCATTTCCAATTTCTACACAACAGAGGTAGTTGAAACATCCAATTATGTGTTATTATTACAAGTAATAATTCGTGCCATTAGAGTCCTTTTATGGTACATATTTACCAAAAACAATTAGATGATATGGTATGCACTCCCACTCATGGCCAAATTCAATTCGTATGTTTAGCATAGCTTGCACCACCATGCATTAGCATAAATACCTTCAGGTTTTCCCTTACAGGTCTAAAAGAATTACCAATCCTTCTCTAACATTCAAAAAAAATATTTGAAAGCCTGTCTCCTAAGTTTAGTATTACCTGACAAGGCAAAATAATAGGTCCTCCTTGATGTTCTCTCTCATACACACTAGCAAAGGCCCACATTGGGATTGGTAGAATCAAAAAACATAGGACTGGCCAGCATAAGAAAAACATTCAGAATAGTCACCATGATCAAAAAATAAAAGTTCTAATTGGGGAAATTAAATTCTAACAATAAATTTCAAATTGAGCTCATTTCAACAATAAATCCAATGTGACAATTTTCATAAAGAAATAGATACAAAATATGGTTACAAATTCTAATCACAAGAATACCCAAACGATGATAGCCCACACAACATGTGGAAAGTTTCACCAAGAAAATAAATAAATCAAGAAGATTATTCACATAACAATGCAACTGAAATTGAACATATAAGGAGTATCCACCAAGGATTCTGAGAGAAACACTACTTAGTAGCCTTAAGGCACACATTCTATACTCACCTATCTAACAATGGTACCATATGTACCTCACCTACACACTACTATACTTTCAATAATTATAGCATTATAAAGACCAATACAAGTTTCCTTTATCTTGCACACACATGCGATACTTTCCCTATGTCAAAGAATCATTACTAGGTTACAACATAGATTATGACCTCTCTCAAAGGAGGGGTGCTCACTAACCTACAGAAAAGGCTGACAACCAATCACTAGAGTTCTTCCCATAACTGGGGTACAACAAGTACTGTACAAGTCCCAATGGGATTCAATGGTTTAAAACTATAAGGCTTTGGTAACGAACCTTACTCCACACAAGAAGTATCATTTTGTCATGCTGAAGGGTCCCATTGTACTCAGTGCACAATAAAAGTGAGGTCACAAGGAAAGGATGTTAGGCACACATGAGGCCTCGAATAGGAGTATCCCCTAGGTATTTTTGCACATCTATGCAATAACACATCCCTTTCCCATAGATTAAGTCTACCAAGCATTTTAGAGAGAATGATAGTTAACCTAAATGACCTACCACCATAGGTAAACACATTTCCATCCTATTAGGTATCTCTCTTTGAAATGCACACACTTCACTCTATAGAGGAAAGTATAGTAATGCTATAATTTAAGGTGTGCAAGTACAACTTGGTTTCATCTTATACCACTCACACTGATGTGATAATGAAGTAGGTGCAGTGCATCACACCCCATTAAGATTAAATCAGCAGTCCCTCTAACCATGCAAGGATACCAATAAAAAATACTACCCATGCACAGAAACATAAGAAAGAGAGCTACTTGTAGCTTTCTTTACACTACAACCAATAAGGGGTAGACTTAAATATAGAAGCCATCAAGCTAAAACTTATGGCATCACAACCACAATTGTTAATACATTCACAATTGCTCACTAAAATCTCAAACACCTATGGAAATACAACAACCAAGTAGTCTAAGGGACTTGGAAGAGGTGCTCATATCTAAAAATCATCCATCCCAAGAAGGTGTTACTTAGGTTGGTTCCAAAAAGGTACTCCAAATTTTCCACAATAGGGAACCCACACATTAATTCATCTCCAGTTCACAATACAAGTGTGACCCTTCGCATCTATGACATCTTATATTAGAGAACATAACATTGTGATCCCAACATATAAATATGGGCTTTGTTAGGTACATGGCTCAGAAAAGTTGTCCCTAGAATTTCAGGATGAGGGTTGAAGTATATTCGGGAGGGGTTCCTTGATCCCTTCTGGAACCTCTACCTCTCGCCCTGCATCCCACATGTCAAGAGGACACGTACTCAATCCCATTTACTTTCAGCATGTTAATATCATAACTAAGGGTTTCCTACCCAAACAGAATGTACTCTTAGGTGAAGCATAACGGTTTGCAAGGTTCCTAGTGTTGAACATGACTCTGATACCAAAATGTCATGCCCAAATTTTAAGGCAAAAACACAACAAATTTATTTTTTTGAAGAGCATAATAATGTCTTATTGAATGCAGTTGTGGTTACAGTTGTGAGGTTCCCAAGTTTACTAACTATTTTAATGTTTACATAGATGATGAGTTAGGTTACGTTAGTAACACAAGTCACATTTAGAGTCAAGGGGAACCATGACCATATGTCAACCTCCCTCAATCCAAATGATGAGTATCTAGGTTAAATATGTTAAATCTCTTAACATTAATCACTTAGACAAAATCATCTATAAGTACTATCAATCATTTAAATACATTTTCACTTGTTTTATAAAATTCCTAATTTAATTTCAATCTACCAGTTCCTAATTGTATTCATTCAAAATACAATAAGTTAATCATTAAATTCACTTTTAAAACTGTTTGCCTAAACTAATTTACTTAATAAATACTCAAGAATTCCCACATAAACTAAGATTAATATTGAGACATTAATCATTGATTTAATAATTCAGTTAACTCCTATTTTCTAACACCTGACTTATTAAATAACCACTTAATTGTTATAAGAATGTTCCTCAATAATTAAATTTATCTATTTAGATTATAATGTCCCACATTAAAAAAAATAGTTTAAAACAATTAGTTGATAAAATAGTTCAAGTTATTCTATTGTGCACCAAAAATAAATTAACATCCAAAAATTTATTTTACATCTAATCCTAGTCCCAATGTTTAGTTAGAGATAAAACAAAAACAAGGGAAGGATTTAACTAAAATCATAACATGAACTAGAGCAAAATAGAATAAGATAGTCAGCTCTAAAGATATTGAGAATCTGAGGGATTCTATCAAGCAATATGAGTTGCTGAAGGAGGACACTACTGATCTCATGAAAAATATTTTTTAGTCTGTTTGTCTGGTTCAATCTATTTTTTTATGTCGGGCGTTCTTTTTTTTTGCTAGTTGCTTGTGCTGGGGAGTTGTTGTAATGGTTAACTTTGTTCCCCCCAACTGCTTATTTTTGGTTTGCTCTTAATCGTCCTATATTTTTCTTTGTTGTAAAGGGTTACGGTTCCCTTCAAAAATTGTTTTTTCCATAATCGAAAACTAAAATCATAACATTTAATATTCCTTAGTAATTACAACTAATAAAAGTTACAAATAATAAAAAGAATATAATTGTTTAACCAATTTCAAATTTAACTTAATTAAATTTCACTCTAAGATTCTCTCACTATTAAGCATTTAACAAAAATCATCTATATGCAAAATTAATCACTAAAATACATTTTCTTTAAACATTTTATTAAATACTTAATTTTATTTCTATGTTATAAATTTCTAATTATCCACACTTAAAAATCTAATAAATTAATCATTAAATTACTCTTAAAACAAAACAAAAAAAACTAGTTTGAATAACTATATTCAATTAAATTAACAAGTCACACATATTAACTTAATAATAATCCTATGAAATAAAATAACGAAAAAATTCATACATTAAGAAAAATATTTCTTAAAAGAAAAAAAATAAAAATAAAAACATTAAGTTCATTAAATAATACAAGTTACCACATTTCATTAAATTCATTAATTAAATTAACACACTTAATATTGTCTAATTTATCTACTCCAAAAATCATTTAGCTTTAAACCCTAGTCTTTTATTAAGTCTAAGAGTAAATTAGGAAAAAAATTAGTAATAATAGAAACTAATTATATTCCCTCCAAAAGTAATTTTGAATCTTCCAACAAAAACATGTTTATAATAAAATAAAGAAAGTCAACTCCACTTTGCACAACCCTAACCCTAATTTCAAAATTAGGGTTAAGGGGCGAATTTTTTTTTTCAAAACCAAAATGATGTTTCTAATTTCATTTATCTCTCTCATTTCTCTTCTTCCCTCTCTCTTATACCCTTTCAAACCCTAGATATTTTTTTTCTTCCTGTTGTTGAGTTGCAGGTTTTCATGAAGCTTCAAGCTTGGAAAGGATTAATATCAAGATGCAACCATGTGTGTGTGTGTGTGTGTGTGTGTGTGTTTATACATAGATATATGATTTGCTTAAAAGTCAAGTTGTTGGTTCATAAAAATCTGTATTTCATGGAATTCAAAGGGCTGCAACTTCATACCAAACACCCATGCTACCAAGTTTCGTGGTTCTATTTATTTATTTATTTTGGTGTGCAGGCTGCTTGAAAAACATAGATATTTCTTTTTTTTTTAAATGGTGAGGGCAATGTTTGGTTGTTTCCCCGGGGACAAACCTGTGTCGTTTCTTAAGGCAGCGTGGGGAGGGTTTTGGGGGAGGCAAGCCGCCCCTCCCCCACGTTGTGGCGTGGCTATAGTCGCGGCTATGGTCGCGCGCTGTGGCTTCAGCCATAGCGTGAGGCACAACTGCCTGCCATCCCCACCCTCTCCTTAGCCAAGAGAGGCTCGCGGCCAATGAGCGTGGGAAACCCTTCGTAGGGTACAACAAAAAAAAATTTAATAAATTATTTTTTTTGGTTTTAGTTTGTTTAATATATTTCCTTTGTTTTATAATAATGATTTTTTTAGACACATTAAGTTTATATATATATATATATATATAGAAAAAATTTAACAATAGTATATACAGCTGCATCCATGTAATTAAATGAGACTTGCATATTTTTACATTAAATGACAACTAGAAGAGTGATGATCAAATTTAGATTTCCTTTTTCAAATTTTTATCAATAGTATAAATAGTTGCAGCCATGTAGATAAATCAGACATGCAGATTTTTACATAGTATAAACAGCTGCATGCATGTAGATGAATGAGACTTGCAGATTTTTTACATTAAAAGATAACTAGAAGAGTGATGAATAAATTTAGATTTCCTTTTTTCATTTATTTATAGATGAATAATATAAGAGATATGTCCATAAATGAATGTAAATATAAGTATGCCAAAAAATATATACGTATACATTCACCATGTATATGTAAAGTTTTTTTTTAGAAATTTATATAAAGGCATTAGATTAGTAAATAGCTTCTAACAAAAATTTATTTCATGAAGAAGTTGTAATACAAAAATGCACTAATATAGTAAGAGTAATAAATTTTTAGATTCGATAACATAATGGGTGTGAATCAATCAATAATTTGAAATGGTCAGGAAGCAAAAATTACATGATATACTCATATAACTATTTTGTTTTCAAATGTAAATATTTGAACCTTTTGTAATGCTCTGAAAATAGGTTATATTGTAATTGGGCAAGGATTCCAGGTTTTCTTGCTAAGTTCTTTCCGGAATGAGCTCTTGAACTAGCATATTTCTATTATTAATATATTCAGTGGTTAGCCCACTTTTGCTTTTAAAAAAAAAAAGCAGATTTACTTGTAAATCAAAAAGGTAAAATTTTCTTTCTTTCTCAACTTTAATTACTTGTTGAATCAAAGTTTAATCTATTAATATAGTACAGAGAACAAATAACAGCATTAAATAATTCTACATTTTTTGTAAATGAACTAAATAGTTTATGTTCCATAGTTTTCCTTACTTTTATAAAGAAAATACAGAATTTTGCAACACAATGAAACAACCATTGCTGAAATATCTATCTTCACATAATACTTCAACCATTACAACATAAGTTACATCTTTCTCAATATGCACAAACTTTCTTTTACCTCCCTTAAGTACATTATATCATTTTCAAATCTGCATTTTTATTTACAACTGAAAATTTCTTTCTTGAAATAGAGCATACAACTAAGGTGTTGGAGAAATACTAACAAGGAACACAACAAGGCTTCTTCACTTCTTTCTTCAAGGGTTACATGAAGCAACAAGAACCTGCGATAAAAAATTTGAGCTTGACCATGGGATGCTCACCTCCCATTCTAGGCCTCTAAGAGGCCACCCCCAAACTTGGGAAACAAAACCAAGGTAGGAAACACACACACAAGCAGCAATAAAGATTGGAAAACAACAATACAAAAAATTCTCCCAACCATAGCTGTCATAATGGGTCAAATATTGACCCAACAATGGGGTGAAGTGGACCAAGTACCCAAGGGGAGAAAGCCATCAAAAAAAAAAGAGAAAACAACCTTCACAAGACATCAAAAATAACATCTTCGCATCTCCTTCTAAGTTCACAACAACTCTCCTATGCCTCCCAAGGCTTCAATCCATAAACAACTCCCTTATGTCCTCAAAAATAAAAAGGTGGATTGACTTCATGGAGCTCATACTCCATGTTTTCTCCCTCTCCTCCTTGAGGAGAGACTCTACACCTATGGGCTATCACTATATCTTCACTCCCAAGGCTGCTCTTCTCTCCCAAGGGTGAGTGGACCTTGAGACTCCCATTCACAAAAGTATTCAATCTCAACATAAATAAAAATCACAATACAAGATAGAAACCAAACTCAAATTCTCCATCACAACATATATACTAACATGAAAGGATTGCTTACAACAAGTAATTTGCAAACCAAAATAATGCTACTACCAATATGCAAAACAAGTGAATGCAACAAGCACAAAGTGTTAGTGCCATCAACCTAGATCCAAGCTTAAGGAATAAATTTGATGAATAGCTTCCTCCTTCCTAAGTCTCCTTCTTCAAGCTTCTCCAAAACTAGCAATGTCTCTAAGATAGAGATTGGATGTTCAAACTCTCAACCATGGAGAGTCTCCACTAAAAAGGGCTCTAAAGTGCTTTTATAAAAAGGTAAGTTTATCATTGTTTGGTCTTCCCTAAGCTTCTTACAAGATTACTAAAAATGGATTCTAGAAAGGAAACTCAAAAATTGAACAAAGTTCTTGCATCAAAAATGATGGGTTGTCTAACCAAGACCATGCTTTCAAAAATTGATTTTCGTTCATCTTGAAAATCCAACTTTTGAAAGGGTATTTTTGTCAACTAAGGGTTTTCCTAGGGTTAAAAATGATATTTACTCATAGGTATATCAAATGAGCTACCTAAAAATGGCCCAAACACACCCCTAGGTACCTTTCTAGCCTCCCAAAAGTCTACTAAAAGGATACTCACGAAATTCAAGTGAATAGACCACACCTCAAGCTCCCTAACCAAGGGGTTTCACATGAGGATTATCTATGGTCCTAACCTAGGTAGTTGGAAACCCAATCCTCAAGTGGACATGTCATGGCCACATGTACAGAATAAAGTGTCAAGTGACACACACACACATTTACACATCACTAGACACGTGACATATCCACTTGGACGCATTTCACATGATAATTAAATATACAATTTTAAAATAAAATCAGGCACACATTTACGTTTACAAACATTAAACACTATACAATGAGGTCTCATCTCTCATTAGACATAACCTTGGATTTCACTGAATTTCACATATACCTAGATTTGGCTCCCCAATTTTAATACCATGGTCTTATTCCCTCCACACTAAATCTGAATATCATTAGTCCAAGAAAATATAATATACATCATAATGAAATATACATTGTTCAAAACCTTTATGAAATATTTACAAACTCAATTTAACTCCTAAGGTCATATGCATTTTTTTTTATAGGTAATATATTCTTGTATTAATAAGATAAGTTCTTACAGTAGAGTGAAAAGTAGGAGAGCATAAAAATCCCTCAATTTTCCCCCTTACAATAAAGTTGATGCAAAAAACAACGGGCATCAACACCTTAAACTAAACCAACCCCAAAAGTGAAGAGAGAAACAAAAACTTGGATTACACCCCACCATACAGAATGCCACCCGGCTGCATCACTCTTTGAACCAGGAAGTGGCATCTTCCTTGGTAAAGTTAGGGATGGAGCAATCATCTACCATATAGAAACGATGCCTTCCAGTACCACTTTCAGCCTCCTCTTCAACCAGTGACTCGTCAACCCACATGCATGCACTTGTGGATGCACCAGTCGCATCCCGTCCTCCCCTGATCAATTGGTGCCTCAATAGCTCACCATGTGGCCGTACACTCTTTCTAGGGGTCATCTTCATGAAACCCTTTTTTCCAGCCTCCACATCCCAGATATTGTCTTGCAGAAAGCTAATCACGGTCTGTTAGGCCCTAGCTACTTTTGGTAGATGGACTTCACATAGGTTTGCAGACGACCATACCACTAGCGGTTGCAGAGGAGTATCTCTACCTCTAATTTGCCTCCATAGATTCATCCCCATGTTCAGCCTGACCCCCAGCTTGGCCTGAAATATGATCTCCTCAACCCCCAATAGCCATTGTTCATCAATGCATGCATCTATGACCTTACGGACCTCTTCTTTCATCTCCCACACCATTAGAGCCAACGCAACGAACAGTGAAGCAATGTCCAAATTCGACCTCCTCCACCAGTATACATCCATGAATTCCAGGCTGCAAAAATCCATGACAGCACTCAGAAAGGCCTGATCTTTAATGAGAAAGATGTTCTTCAGACATCGGGTCGTGACTTTCCCCTCGTATGTATGTGTTTGGTTGCATGATTCCAAAGCAAATTTTTCCTCCATGAATGAAACTGCACCTCTGCAAAAGCTCTGTTCAACTTGTGTCGAGAAGTGAGGTCATTCTCAAATATAAATGCATTCCCACGAAGGGTCTAGAGATGCGCATTCCAATTCCTTCCTACGTGCGGCTTAATCACATGTAGTGCTATACTCTCCCATGAGTGTTCTTGATCGGGGTTAATGATTGATAATCACTCCAACGAGGGAGTCAAGTGGGTTGTAATCAATAAAAATCAACTTCAAATTAATCCAATTTGAGAAGACCAAAGTCTTCAAATATATCGCTATGATTCCCATGGGGGTTATTTCATCCCAGGTTGGCCAATTTATCGGCCACCACATTTGCCTCCCTATAGACATGGGAGATCTGAAAATCTTCAAACTCTAGCAAAAAGAACCTAATCTAATTAAGGTGCTTATCAAGATGTCATGACTCTAGTTTGCCTTTCTTGATCCCATTTATGATGATTTCAGAACCCCCTTCCAAATGCACCTTCCTGAAGCGCATCTTGACTCCCAGTAAGATAGCCTCTTTTGTAGCTTCACATTCTACCTCATTATTGGTCCCATCTCGTAACCTCTTTGCGGTGAGAGCTACTATATTACCTTCATGATCTCGTGCGATGCCTCCACACCCATAAATGCCTGGGTTGCCTCTGGCAGCCCCATCAAAATTAATTTTGATCCAACCTTCCTCTGGCAGATGCCAGGCACACCTATCCTTCCTTAGAAGAGGATTAACCCTTGTTGACCCATTAACAGGAGGTCATATGCATTTATAACATCATTTAAACATTTAACTTTCATTTCACAATAGAAATCTCCTTGCATCATAACTGAATCTAATCATAATTACCTAATAAATCACCTAAGCATATATACTCCACTACATATTTCATTAAATCTAAATAACCATTAATGAAAGATCATAATTGTATCATAAAACTAATCATCATGCGAATCATAAGATACTGTGCATCTAGAGTATAAATGATCAAACCTAGACTGGTCTAATAAAGAATAAATCCATAATGTATCATACAGAATTCACATTAAGGTCTTTCACCATATTTAAACAACATCAGAAATTGATCTCAAATAGTCCTATCTTAGCAGGATTTCACAATGCATCCCAAGTCTAAGGCAGTTCACCTAACTCAAGTAGACATAGATCACCCTAAGGTACAATCTCACAAAGGTGCTACCTGGTCATACTACAATAATAACTCAATCTATGCCTCTCATAATGCCAATCATAAAAGGGAAATGAGGGAGGCTCTACATCATCCCCCCACGGACTAGGCTTACTCCTGGAAGTTGATGCACCAACCAAAGGTAGTGCATCAAAGTGCACTAACTATATCTAAACCAAATATGAGTACACAAAAAGAGGTTTCCTTAATGCCAGCATTGAAACTATTTGTTCCTAAACCTTCAACCTAATATCAGCAGAGGAATCTATCACACACCAAAAGAGTACCAGTATATTGACATAGTCAAATACTCAAGGATACAATGCAAGAAATAAAACACATACTATAAGGCCTCAGTCATCCAAGGTACATAGGAATCCTCACTACTAAATCAAGGGGCATCCAAAGGTGAACATTGTCCTCCAAGCTCCTTGTTTGTTCGTAGTGTTATAAACTTTTGATTTATCAACTTGAAAAATCTTTGCATAATTATATAGATTAGTATTAAGGTTCTACCATGTTCGCTTGGAGCACCCCTTACAACCCATTAGAATCTCATAAAATCTCCCCAAACCCGGTGTCCCAAACAAAATAAACACAATAAGGTCTTCTCTAGAGCACAAGAATGCTGACCAAATATAAAATCAAATGCACTCCTTCCATTTGATGGAATAAATAGGGCACAACTAAATCTCCCTAATGTAGGATAAATGTGCGCTATTGGTGCTAAGAGATCTTTCATTCTAGGGAACATGATCATTTTCCTACTAGATCCCAGTCTTACCTTATACTAGGTGGTAATGGATCCATAAAACAAACATTCTCTTACTCTCATCTTTGCACCAACTCAAAAGAGGGTAATATATCCCTAAGAGCTTTCGTGCTCCTCCACCCTACTGCTAGGAATGTTGCTTAACAATCTATCCTCTGGTACCTCAAACCTCTAACACACAGTCTCAACAAGAGTGAAAGGGAACCTAACCAACACTTAATCATAAATATAAATTAAGTTAAGGGTGTAATCATTACATCATCATAGGATCATCAAGGTATTGAAAATAATGGAATAGTGTGTACTAAGAGGGGAGGGGTGAATCAGTACCCTTAAAACTTTTATCACTTAACCTTAATCATTTTAGTAATCAATACATTGTTTTACCAACCATATGTCCTATTCTATCTTTATGCATGTTATATTAATTCATAATCTTAATTAGCATGTAAAAATTCATATAAATATTCATGAAATGTATTGACACATGACACAAGATTTTGTAATGCAGAAAACCCCTATTAGAAGGTAAAAACTGTGGTGGCGATGAAACCCACAAAACTTCACTATCTGCAGAATGGAAAGGGTCGATTAAGGCTTACAAGTTTGATCACTTCTTATGATCTTACCCTGTTAGGAGTAACATGTTTAGACTGGTTAAGATCTACTATGTTAAGATCTTTAGCAACACTATTTAGTGTGCACTTGGTTAAGAGATTTATAAAAGGATTGTTAAATCCACCTTCTCAAAGGATTTCTTCTATTTGCTACACTTGTTAGAATGTAGTCAAAAATACTTATTGCCCTGAGTATATGCAATCTAGAATTGCTGAGTACATATCCATTAAAGTTTACATATATATTTATCACCTATAGTGATTGATCAATACCTTTGTTGTGCTCAGTAGCCTTGAATCTGGTTCTTCATAACCTATTTCATCTTTTGTTGTCCTTCTGCATAAAACTCTGTATCTGATCCATAGATGTGTCTGCAGCTATAATCATCATTACATCATCTTGTTTTGATTTATTACACATCTATTTATACATTGAATTGAACTAAATAAGTTTCACATATTTTAATGATAACTCTATGATCAAAGGTTTACAACTTGACCTTGATCTCCTAGTTTACATGTTTTCAATCAATTAGACTGATTAAAACAATTAAAATTGCATTGCTTGTCCCTAAAGAAATGGTTTTAAAGATGTGCTTTAAATCTAAATATAAAAATTAAGTGTTTTATTTAACATGTAAGTCAGATCCACATTTCTCAGAATAAAACTATCTCTCGGGAGACTGGTGCTTGGGTTTCTCTTTAGTCTGTCTTTCGGTGTTCAATATAAACTTGTCTGTCGAGTTCCTCTATTGTCTGCTCTATCGGTTTACACAGTTGACTGCTCTGTCGGGTTACACTGTAAACTTATGTCGGGTTCCTCTGTGAATCATATTGTCATTTTACACAGTGATCTGTCTGTCGGGTTCCTCTATACTTAACATTTTCGGTGACCTCTATTTAATTGTTGTGTCGGTTTCCACTAAAATCTTGTCTTTCAGTGACCATGTACCGACAGTTCAAAACTTGTTTCCTTTACATACTAATGGAAAAATATGTCATCACAAGGCCCACCATAGGGTTCAAAATCACGAGCGAACTACATCGTTCCTAACTATTCATCATAGTATTTCTACGAGAAGGTTACATCACAAGCCCTAACTCACATCAACGGAAAGAAGTAACTCCATGAAGCATGGACGCTAGAGTCCTAATGCCAGGATTTTCAATAGTTGACCAATACCGAATAAGGTATACAAGGTCATCATTTGGGGTAGCATTTATACACCGTTTCCAATTTCTACACAACAGAGGTAGTTGAAACATACAATTATGCCTTATTGTTACAATTAATAATTCATGTCACTAGAGTCCTTTTATAGTACATACTTACCAAAAAAAATCACATAATGTGGTATGCACTCCCACTCATGACCAAATTCAATTTGTATGTTTGGAATAGCTTGCACCAACATGCATTAACATAATTACCGTCAGGTGCTCCCTTACAAGTCTAAAAGAATTACCAATCCTTTTATACCATTAAAAAAAAATAGAGTTGAGGGCCTATCTCCTAAGTTTAGTATTATCTAACAAGGCAAAATAGTACGTCCTCCTTGATGTTCTCCCTCATACGCGCTATCAAAGGCCCACATTGGGATTGGTACAATCACAAAACATAGGACTAGCCAGCATAACAAAAACATTCAGAATAGTCACTGTGATCGAAAAGTAAAAGTTTCAATTGGGGAATTAAATTCCAACAATAAATTTCAAAGTGAGCTCATTTCAATAATAAATCCAATGTGACAATTGTCATAAATAAATAGATACAAAAGCTAGTGACCAATTCTAATCACAAGAATACCCAAACAATACTAGCCCACACAACATGTGGAAAGTTTCACCAAGAAAATAAATAAATCAAGAAGATCATTCACATAACAATGCAACTGAAATTGAACACATAAGAGGGAGTATCCACGAAGGATTTTGAGGGAAACACTACTTAGTATCCTTAAGACACACATTATATGTCAACCTCCATCAATCCAAATGATGAGTATCTAGGTTAAATATGTTAAATCTCTTAACATTGATCACTTAGAAAAAATCATCTATAAGTACTATCAATCATTTAAATACATTTTCACGTGTTTTATAAAATTCCTAATTTAATTTCAATCTACCAGTTCCTAATCTTATTCATTTAAAATACAATAAGTTAATCATTAAAGTTACTTTTAAAAGTGTCTGGTTAAACTAATTTACTTAATAAATACTCAGGAATTCCCACATAAACTAAGATTAATATTGAGACATTAATCATTGATTTAATAATCCAACTAATCCCTATTTTCTAACACCTCACTTATTAATATAACCACTTAATTGTTATAAGAATGTTCCTCAATAATTAAATTTATCTATTTAGATTATAATGCCCCACATTAAAAAAAAATTAGTTTAAAACAATTAGTTGATAAAATAGTTCAAGATATTCTATTTGTGCACTGGAAATAAATTAACATCCAAAAATTTGTTTTACATCTAATCCTAATCCCAAGGTTTAGTTAGAGATAAAACAAAAAAAAAGGGAAGGATTTAACTAAAATCATAACATTTAATATTCTTTAGTAATTACAACTAATAAAAGTTACAAATAATAAAAAGAATATAATTGTTTAACCAATTTCAAATTTAACTTAATTAAATTTCACTCTAAGATTCTCTCACCACTAAGCATTTAAGAAAAAGCATCTATAAGCAAAATTAATCGCTTAAATACATTTTCTTTAAACATTTTATTAAATACTTAATTTTATTTCTATTTTATAAATTTATAATTATCCACACTTAAAAATCTAATAAACTAATCATTAAATTATTCTTAAAATAAAATAAAAACTAGTTTGAATAACTATATTTAATTAAATTAGCAAGTCACACATATTAACTTAATAATAATCCTATGAAATAAAACAACGAGAAAAGTCATACATTAAGAAAAATCACTTCTTAAAAGAAATAAAATAAAAGACATTAAGTTCATTAAATATTACAAGTTACCACATTTCATTAAATTCATTAATTAAATTAACACACTTAATCTTGTCCAATTTATCTACTCCAAAAATCATTTAGCTTTAAACCCTAGCCTTTTATTAAGTCTAAGTGTAAATTAGGGAAAAAAATTAATAGTAATAGAAACTAATTATATTCCCCCCAAAAGTAATTTTGAATCTTCCCATAAAGAAAGTCAACTCTATTTTGCACAACCATACCCTAATTTCAAAATTAGAGTTAAGGCGCAGTTTTTTTTTCAAAACTAAAATGATGTTTCTAATTTCATTTCTCTCCCTCATTTCTCTTCTTCCCTCTCTCTTTTACCCTTTCAAACCCTAGCTTATTTTTTTTGCTTCTTGTTATTGAGTTGGAGGTTTTCATGGAGCTTCAAGCTTGGAAAGAATTAATATCAAGATGCAACCATATATATATATATATATATATA
>MU223505.1:4062125-4092500 GCA_018584345.1 Thuja plicata
GGAGGTAATGACAAGCTTAGTGCAGAATTTGCAAAAGAAATGCAGAATGAATTTGAAATGAGCATGATTGGTCCTATAAAATATTTTTTGGGATTGAATGTAAAGCAGACAGATAAAGGAATATTCAGAAATCAGTCCAAATATGTGAAGGAAATATTGAAGACTTTCAAGATGGAAGACTGTAAGCTAGTATGCACTCCTATGATAACAGGAAGCAAGCTTTCTAAAGAGGATGATTCCACGGCAGTTGACAAGACATTGTACAAGTCTATGATTGGAAAACTTATATATCTCACTCAATCTAGACCACACATATCTAATGCAGTTGGCATTGTTGGTAGATTTGTAGTTGAACCCAAGCAGAATCACCTAATGGAAATAAAGAGAATATTCAGATATCTAAAGGGAATTATAGACTATGGTTTATGGTATCCTAAATCAGAGAATGTACAACTTCATGTATATACAGATGCATATTAGGCAGGTTGTATTGATGACAAGAAGAGTACTTCAGGAGGAGCAGTATTTCTTGGAGATAGGTTGGTTTCTTGGATAAGAAAGAAGCAAAATTGTATCTCTCAGTCAACAACAGAAGTTGAATATGTTGCAGCAGCATTAAATTGTTCAACAATGGTTTGGACCAAGAAGATGGTTAAAGATTTTGGTATTCAGGTTGATTATGCTATCATTATTCATTGTGATAACACTAGCACTATCAACATGTCCAAGAACCCTGTAATGCACGTAAAGACAAAACACATTGAGATCAAATACCATTTTCTTAGAGAAAAAGTTGCAGACAAAGAAGTAAAATTGGACTATGTGAGCACCAAAGAACAGTTGGCAGATATTTTCACAAAGCCTTTTCAAAAGATACTTTTGAGTATCTCAGGGAGAAGTTGGGAGTAATTCCCTTTCCTGGGTCTAATTAGATAAAGCAGCTAGTACATCAGTCCATGGTGACTGATGAATGGTTGACTACTCTATTTCTAGAGTAGTACATGTGCCTAATTGTTTATGGCACCCTTTTCCATTGATTTCAAAGGGTGAGTATGTAGTTAGGGGGAGCATATACTCTGGGGGAGTATACACTAGAGCAACGGTATAGAGGAATCTTTGATGAGGATATTGAGAAGATTGTAAAAAGAAATAGGACACCGTATGTTGAAGATATTTTTATTATCATTTGTTGCCATCAATGTCAAAGGGGGAGATTGTTGGAGATTTACTTCTGGCAGCTAGTTGATTGTATGTTTGTCATTGATGACAACATATAATATACAGTAGTGTTCTATATGTACTTATCAAAAAAGTGATATTAACCCTTGCGCATTTATATTCATGTTGTAGACATGTTGTTGATGCTTTGTTCATACACACAGGATAAGATTTGATGTTTCAGTTAAGTTGTGTTAATCTGTATTGGTGGTTACAGTTTCTGGAGAGTATCTGTTCAGAGCTGACGTATTTACCATGTTTCTTGAGTTGCACCTATCTTCATGATACACGTGTGTATATTCATGATTAGTTATGATTTAATCATGTTTGGTTAAGAGCGCCTATCATGTTTCATCAGGATCGTGTTGTTTGAGATAATTTTGTGGAGCCAACTCAGTGAAGTGTCATGTCTATTCAGTTCGTATTGTGTGGTCTTAATCTTGATTCCATGCTTAGTTAAGCCGACAAGAATGTTGGTGAAGTGTTTCCCACAGCTGTTGTGACCTTATACTTTGAGGAAGATACTTATAGTAGTTCATTTGTGAATGTTAAGTGTGAATGATAAGAAAAGAGACAGAAAAGGTACAGAGCAGAATATCAGTTAAGTTTCATTCATCAAGGATCTATGTGAAGAAGCAGTGGAAGATTACATTACATTGGAACTGATCAAGAAAGCAGTTCTACTCTACAGTTCATCATCAGATATAGTGCATATCTATTCTACAGAAGGTTTTAGTCTTCACCATTGAAGCAGTGAGCTTTTGGACAGTGAGTCCTCACCCTTAACAGGGTTATTTGTAAAAGATTCCTAAGAGGGTCAGACCCTTAACCAGGTCACTATACTTATTGCATTGTAAATAACAACTCCTAATAGGGTTGCAAGATCTTCTAATAGGGATTATTATAAACAAGTACAGTTCATTGTGGGTGCTAATTCCCACCGGGGTTTTTACCATTTGGTTTCCCCGTAACCAAATTGTGGTGTTGTCTATTGTGTTATATGAATGTGCATTTAATTTATGGTATTCTGGAATTAATAAGAGAAAATAATTAAATTAGTTGATAACTGATTCACCCCCCCCCTCTCAGTTATCCTTTGGGTCTATTCTAACAGACGCAACAAATACACTTCTAAGGAATCAGAAGTACCTCCAATATCACTACACTTTCAGCGAGGAGAAACATCTCGTGGTTGCCTATTTTATTTGGCCTTTCCATAAATGGAAAGAACCACTCATGAATGGAGTAAGCCTTTTGAGGACTATGAAAATGATAAAAACCAAAAGCATGAAGATAGCAATGAGGAAGAAGAACCACACTTTGACCATCCTTTGTTTGATTCAGGCAGTGAGGAAGACATCACTGAAGAAAAATACAATAAACTCAAACAAAGTAATAAGTTCCAAAAGATAATGGAAAAAATGATTGGCGAAGATAAAGAGAAATATTTTCTCCATCTAGCATCCACTGGCGTAAAGTTACCCAAAGATTATGATGTTGAACAACTAAAAGAAAAGGAGGTGTCAACTCCTATATCTATCATCGCCAAACAACTAACCTTAATACAAACGGAGCTTGCGACTCTCAAACAGGAGAAGGATAAACCCAAGATGAAATACTCTTTGGAGTCCATTTGTCCATTTCCCTTTGACAAGAGTATTACTATGGTTTTGTTTCCTCCCAACATGGCAAGGCCAAAATATGACAAATATACGGGAGAAACTGACCCACATGACCATGTGAGAGAATTATGTGCTCTGAGCATAGAATACATGCATGAACCTACATACCTCATGCGGCTCTTTCCTGGAAGCCTAGGGGGCAATGCCATGGAGTGGTTCTCAAAACTTACACCTAAGGTAAACAAAATTTGAGTTAATTCAACGGTTTATCCAACATTACTCCTATAATATACAGCATGATGTGACTATGATAGATTTGTGCAACACTAACCAAAAGACTGGCGAATCCTTTACACACTTTCTACAAAGGTGGAGTAAAAATTTTGCACGGTATTCAAGAGCTATACCCGAATCTGAGAAAATGGAAATTTTTGTTAATAACTTGGTACCTGAGTTGAACTACACATTGCTAATGCAAGATTCCCCTAGCTTTGACCGAATGATCAAGAGCGTCGTCCATATTGAAGAAGTTATGGTTAAAAAGGGGGAAATCACTCTCCAAAGTGAAAAAAAATCTACCAACTCCAACAAAAAGCCTAAGTGGTGGAAGAAAAAAAAAAATTTGTCAACGATGGAGTAGTAGATGCCTCTAATGTTAATCCTAAACTTGAGGTGTTTAACCTAACAAATAGCATGCAAGCAAGCAAAGATGCCAAAGTAACAACCTCTGTACCTAAAGCAAACAATGAGAATAACAAGGGTCGGACATGGACTTCCAAGCCTCAAAGAACATTCACTCCTTTGGGAGAGCCTCTTGAGACTTTTTTGAAGACGCTATTAGACAACAAAGTTCTCACAATCCCAGATTCCAAACCATGGGAGCCGGAAGTCAAACCAAGGTGGTGGGATGACAATTCTTACCATGTCTTCCACAAGAACACGGGACAAAATACTAACAACTGTCTTAAAATCAAACATGTTATCTAAGACCTTATTGAAGAAGGCAAGATCAAAGTGGAAGGACACGCCATTAATGAAGATCATACAGCATTTAACAAACCATTCCCTAACTACAAGAAAGGGAAAGCATCCAAAGGAAAAGGAAATGAGGTGAACTACGCCTACTCTAAAAATGATAATGTGATCAACATGCTAGACATAAAAACTGAATCAATTAATGTGGTCACTATCAAAGGTGTTCAAAATACATCTTCCCAATCTAATTATGTGACCCAAAGTCAAGCATAATTCATGATCAAAGGACCCAATTCCTCATCAAAACCAGCAACAACTTCCAAAGTACCCATTGTCACTATCCCTAAACTGACAGCGGAAAAATAAATAGTTGCTACTCCTGCAGCAAAGTACCACCTGGTGGATTAATTACAATGAACCTCTGCTAAAATTTCCATCTTTGAGTTGCTTAAAATCTCCATAGTGCATAGGGAAATTCTTGAACAAGCCCTACATGCCACAAATGTGCCAAAGGACCTTGATATAGACAAATTCCAAGTGATGGTTAATCACATCTCAATGCCACATTACCTCTCCTTTTCTGAGGAAGATGATAAATCATTGATACATCTGCACAATCAACCCCTTCATATTGAAGTCCTCATTCATAAATCCTATGTTAGACACATATTGATAGATGGAGGCGCAGGATTGAATATTTTTACCCTTAATCTAATTAGGAAACTGGGTCTCTCAAAATAGACCATTGAATCTAGAAGCAAATTCACTATCAAATCTTATGATGAGGAAGAAAGATCCTCTAAAGGTCTTATTGTTCTACCCATTAGAGTCGGGCTGGTTGAAAGGAATGTCATATGTCAAGTTCTAGATCTACCCCTGGCTTAAAACATATTGTTAGGGAGACCTTGGATTCACGAAATGCAAGCTGTGTCGTCTATCTTCCACCAATGTATCAAGTTCCCACATAATGGGGTGGAAGTGACAAATCCTGCCAATGCCAATTATACTTGCAACAATATCAAGGCAGGTAGTATGGTCCTGCATAAAAAAGAGGCTACAGATGAGATTGCTCCTCAGAATACCAAAGACATGGTTTTGAAAATCTTTGGAAAAACCATAAAACTTGAAGAAATGGGTATGGGAGAATACAAGCTGGACATGACCCCGTCATTAACAGAACTCCCAGTATCACTAAGATCCTATGGAAAACCTTCCTCATCATTCACACCTACTACATCTCGAATGCCAGAAATCCATAAAGCAACTGGCATGGTTAAGGCATCCAAATCTTCTATAGATAACACAGAAGAATAGGCAGTCTTGGCCTGGTTTTACAAGGGAGAACCAAAGGAAGTTGAGGTAAAACATGTGGAAATATCCCCAGAGAAGTATGGAAAAGGATATAATCTCCTCAATAAAATGGGATATAAAGGAAAACGACCTTTAGACGACAAAGGAAAAGGACTTATTGAACCAGTACATATGGAATTCAGGGGTACTAAAGATAAAATAGGACTCGGCTTCAATAATAAATCTGAAGACACTTCTTCAAGGGATAGTCCAGTTTCTGACAAAGGGAGTGATGAAATAGAAGAAATAGAACTAGAACAATGGTCCTATGAAATATTATTACATGTTGGCACAGAGAATCCTGAATATCAAGGAGAACACTATGTACCAAGCTTTGAGGTACCACAAGATCTTTGCATGCCTCTGCTACCACTGGCTCCTATTCAAGAGGTAGAAGAAACAACATAAGACAATCTAGCGGTACCATTGATAGAAATAGCTACTAAAGACATACCTTGACAATAGGATTTACATCCTAATTGGAGGTAGCTATTCATAGTTTCACATATCCTTTATTTACCACACTTTGATCTACAAGTGGCTAATAGGGTACACTAGGTAACTATTGCTGAATTCTTAAATAGGTCTGATGATGAAGTAACCGACTCACATGATTATGAGTGGGATGAGCTATCTATTTCCATGGAGAACATTGAAATAAATGTGATTCACATGTTCGCAACTACATCGGCACACAGAGAAGGTCCTAACACTACTCGTAACAGTGTTGATATTCCTGAAGTAGAGGAGGAATTCCTTCCCCAAATCATTGATGAAGAGACTGGTATTCTCTTGGGTCTAGAAGAAGTTCAGAGTCGACAAGCTAGGAGCCTCCTCCTACAAAGAGATGAAGAAGAAGAATACTCCACTGACGAGTCACTAGATTTGGGTCCACATATAACTAACAACTTAGATAATGACGATCTAACTCTTATTGATCTAAACATCGAAGAGGTAGACTTAACGGAACATGTCCTAACAGTTAATAGTCTTGACGCTGATGCGATGTTGTCCTTCCTAAGATCTAACTCCTTGTCTTTGATAAACCCAGATCTAATTAATTGGACTAATACGAATCCTACTCCTATCCTTGAATTCCCTAATGATTACACCTTAGCTTGCTACCTAAACACTTTTGAACCTTACCCTTCTTCCACAAATGCAAGGAGCGTGAACATGTCATAGGAGGATATCAAGTTTCTCAGTCAAAAATTTAAAAATAAAAAGAAAAAGAGAACTGGTGGTGAAAACCACGTTGTCGCAGTGTTAGATTCTAAAATAGTAAAAACAAAAGACGTATTTGACGGTGAAAACCTCTCAGAGGTGCCAAAAGATGAGATTCTTGATATTATCACCAAGCACTTTCAAGAAAGGTCTTCAATTCTAATAGAACCAACACAACCAGTTACTTGGGCATAGTTGAAGATCCTCAAATTGTTCACCTAGCACAATCTTTGTCAGAAGAGGAGAAGACACAGTTCACTGAGTTCCTGAAAGAGAAAAAGATCAACTTTGCATGGTCTTACACAGATATGCCTGGGCTAGATCCTGAATTGATAATGCATCATTTATCTATAGCTCCCGGGATTAAACCTGGAAAACAAAAACTAAGAAAAATGCATCTTCATGTTGCATTACTATGAAAGTGGAGCTAGAGAGATTGTTGAAACCTGGATTCATCAGAGTCATCGCTTACGCAAGATGGATCTCTAATGTGGTCCTAGTGTCTAAATCTGATAAATCTATTAGGATCTGTACAGACTTCAGAGACTTAAACAAGGCGTGTCCTAAGGATTATTTTCCACTACCAAATATTGATATGATCATAGACCTCACAGAAAGCTACCAAATGTATTCATTAATGGATGGTTTCTCAAGCTACAATCAGATTAAAATCGCTCTAGAAGATCAAGAGAAGACTACATTTACATGCACATGGGGCACCTTTTGCTGGAATGTCGTGCCATTTGGGTTAAAGAATCTTGGTGCTAGATATCAAAGATCCATGACTACTATATTCCATGATATAATGCATAAAAACATAGAGAATTACGTGGATGACACCTTAGCTAAATCCAAAGAATAGGCTACTCATATTGATGACTTAAGAAAGATATTGGATCGTATGGAGCAATTTCAACTCAGTCTCAATCCAAATAAATGTGCCTTTGGGGCCCAATCAGGAAAGCTTCTAGGATTTATTGTCTCAGCAAAAGGAATTAAGGTAGATCTTGCAAAAGTCAAAGCTATACTAGAGATGACTCTTCCATGCAACATTAGTCAAATGAGGACATTACAAGGGAGACTTCAATCAATTAGGAGGTTCATGTCACAACTTGCAGATAAAGAACAACCCTTTACTAAATTACTACATAAGGGTATCACCTTCAAATGGGATGAACATTGTGAAGCCAACTTTAGAGAATTAAAAGAGTACCTAGCTACTCCTCCTATTCTTATGGCACCCATCCATGGAAAGCCATTACTCCTGTATATTTCAGCTACAGCCACATCACTAGGAGTATTTCTCGCACAATAGGATGAAACTAAGAAAGAAAGAGAAATCTACTACATTAGTGGAACACTAGTCTCCTATGAACTCAATTATAGCATTATTGAGAAAGCATGCTTAGCGGTTGTCTTTGCATCACAAAAACTGAGACATTACATGCTATCACATATAGTAAGGCTCATTGCAAAGATAGATCCTTTGAAGTACCTCCTAAGCAAGACAGCATTAACAGGACGTCTAACAAAGTGGGTCCTCATTCTGAGTGAATTTGACATTGAGTATGTGGATATGAGAGCTATTAAAGGACAAGTCCTCGCGAATCAATTAGCTGATTCACCACTCCAAGATGACAAACCTTTAAGGATTGAGTTCCCTGATGAGACGATTATGCATCTCCCTGAGTATCCATGGAAGATGTACTTTGATGGTTCTTTCACACAACAAGGCTCTGGAGCAAGGGTTCTATTCATAACTCCTCAAAGCTACAAGATACCAAAGTCCTACAAATTGATGTTTCCATGCACCAATAACATTTTTGAATATGAAGCATTGGTAAACGGTCTTAAACTTACTATGGAGTGGAAAATTGTAGAGTTACATGTGTATGGTGACTCCCAGCTCATTATCAATCAAGTCAATATAGATTATCAGACAAAAGATGAGAAGTTAATGTCCTACAAGCAAATGGTTGATGACTTAAAAAAGTACTTTGTCTTCATCACATTCCAGCAAGTACCCAGAATGGAGAATAAGGTTGTAGATGCCATGGCTACACTGGAATCCATGTTACAACTAGAGGAACATCAATTTCGCTATGACTTCTTGGTGGAAGAATTATCCTACCCCGCCTTTGATACCCAAGAATTCTAAGTAATATGTGCTTTAAAAACCCCAGACCAATCTCGATATGCTAATATCATTGCTTACCTAACTGACCAAACCATTCCCAATAGTCTATCCAGGAATGAAAAGTGAGCCTTGATAAGGACAACATTGCGTTATGTTCTCATAACTAATAACTTATATAGACGAAGTCTCGACAGTACACTTCTTAGATGTTTAGAACTCGAAGAGTCAGATCGTGCGTTAAAATAAGTCCACGAAGGTGTATGTGGATCACATTCAAATGGATTTTCATTAGCAAAGAAACTGCTCATAGTAGGCTATTACTGGCCTACAATGGAAAAAGATGCTATTCACTTTTCAAAGACATTTCATAAATGCGAAACACGTGAAAATCTTATCCATGCTCTTGCCAGGGAACTTATACCTTTCATAACACATTGGCCATTTTAGCAATGGACCTTCGACTTGGTGGGACAAATATATCCTAATTCTTCAAATGGACATAAGTTCATCATTACAGCCACTGAGTATTTCACGAAGTGGGTCGAGGTCGTGCTGCTAATCAAAGCCACAGGAAAATAGGTGGCTATGTTCATATTGAACTACATTATCTGTAGATATGGGATACGCTCTTCAATTGTAACAGACAATGGGGGCCAATTTAAAAATGAAGACATTGATGACCTTTGTGAACAGTTCCACATCACTCAACATTGCTCCTCAATCTATTATCCTCAAGGTAATGGATAGGCTGAGGAGTCTAACAAGAATATTCTCAAGATCCTACACAGAACTGAGTAAGTCTGGCAGAGACTGGTATTTACACCTAAATATGGCACTATGGGCCTATAGAACAAGCATCAGAATGACAACAGGAGCCACGCCATTTGCCCTAGTTTATGATGTTGTAGCAGTACTACCTATTGAGGTTGAAATCCCATCTTTGCAGATATATTTACAAGGTCTTGTTACTGATGAACAATACCACATTGATCGAGTGAATTCTTTAGACTTACTTGATGAACGCAAACAATAGGTGTTCGATCATCTAAAAGTGTACCAAGCATGAATGTCCAGAGGGTACAATAAAAAGGTAAAACCATGACAATTTTAAGTGAGGGATCTTGTTCTAAAAGAGAATCCTAAGAACCATCCTAACAGAGAGCAGAAAGGAAATTTTGAACCTAATTGGTTGGGACCTTATGTTATCACTGCTACTTTTGGGACTGGAGCCTATCAACTAGCTACACCTGAGGGAGATGTTCTTCTAGATCCTATCAATACTCTATATTTGAAGCGGTTCTATGCTTGATGTTCATCTAGCAGAGCCTGTACAGTGAAAATTCAGA
Source organism: Thuja plicata (assembly GCA_018584345.1). Classification (NCBI taxonomy): domain Eukaryota; kingdom Viridiplantae; phylum Streptophyta; class Pinopsida; order Cupressales; family Cupressaceae; genus Thuja; species Thuja plicata. Next base: position 4,071,998 of record MU223505.1, read on the forward strand.
AAACACCAAAAACATCAGAAAATTGATCTTGAAGAAATCCAAAAACAATGGAAAAAGTCCTGAAGAAAAGGTATCCTTGGTGAAAACCTGGCAAACAGACGCCTTGATACTATAAAAACATTCCAAAAAGAAAAAATAGCAAAAAATTTGAAAAAGAGAAAAGTGCCTTGATGACAACCTGGTAAAACAGACATCCTAGTAGCAAAAAGAGTGAAAATGTTTTGCCAAGTGGTGAAAACCTACCAATCAGGCATCACTTGTATTCTGCACTCTATCTATCAATACATTGTTGACACTAGACCTTCACGATTACACCTGTGCTAAAATTTGACTTTGTTTCCTTACAAATATCCTATCCTTGCTTGGGATTTGTCTGCATTTATGTCTTAGGGAAAAAATCATTCTGCACTGGGAGCATATTTTCTAGCATGTGAGGTTGTGTCTGCTAGATCGTCATAGGATGGTTTGTCTTGTGACACAATTTCTCCTCGATATTTTCACTCACCTGTCACTTTCATGGAACAAGGGTGTATCTTTACGAACCACCTATCTGGCACAAACATTGCACTAACATAAATGGTGTTCCTAAAACAGGAAAATACTTAGACATGGAATACATATTGCTTAAATTCCACATTTTGACTGATGAATCTTCACTGCGCTTGATCATATTTTTCAATACTACTTAAGCACACAGTTTGATCTTGGTTTGATTAGGACTCTTTTATGTACTGATGATATTTTAACTAGGGGCATCTAAGCAGTTATAAGTTTTCTTTGATTGATTCTCAATTGATGAATGTTGTGTCTTCCAAGTTACTCCATGACATTTATTCAAAGACAAAGAGTCGCAAGGACGGGGGCATAACATTTTCTTGGTTTTCTATGTATGATGATTGTTCCAAATGATCCTATGCATTTCACCTAACCTGGATGTTTAAGGTAAGAGCTGCCAACAGGAGTGGATAGCCGCATATATCTCGATCTTTGTTATGTGTAAACTACGGTGAGGTTGAAACAATTTCCTTGTCTATTTTCTAACTCAGATTCTCACTAATTTATACGAAACATAATGTACCCAAGGATATGAATTTTTAAGTTCATTGCGGGTCCAATATCTTACCTTACACAGAATCTGATATAGTAAAAGGAAAGTGGATAACTTGTCATCCTAGCTTCTATGCCTTGATGCCTAAGTCTATTTCCGACATTAAATCCAATAAACATAGTATTCATACTTTCATAATATCAATGGGTATTAGTGATTTTTGTACTATCAGGTGGTATCTGTTCCAAACAGTGCCCAATGATGATAAAATGCTACAATGTATACAAATCAGTGGCAGTCCTAAAAGTATGGATGTAGATACATTTAGAGATTGCATGATTCATTTTGAAAGAACAACATAAGGACTTGAGCTCAAATCATTTCTTTTTTTTTTCAAAATCCAAGTTAAGTACATAATCAATGATTCCCAAAATCTCTGATCTATCGGGAACAAAATCGAACTCACTTTTTAAAACATGATTAACTTGGTAAAATGTGTGTTTTCTCAAAAACACACCTTCATTTCGTCACTTCTTCTCATACATTCTTTCTTTCCCTACCTGACCCTTGCAAGTGATACGTTCTTTCAATAGAGGGATTTTTTATTTTTCCTTTGATTTCGTTCCCGACGGGGCATGATCACACTATCATCAATTAAAGTTTTGCTCGAAACAGCATTAAAAATGACTTCGTCATCAAAAACCTAAAGGCATGACAGATCCTTAACTAAGTCAGAACTGTTGGATTGAAGGCTTTGGTTCTCACAAGATGGATACCCTATGTCTACTTTATCTTAGATTCTTATTAAGCTCCTAGTAGCTTCATACTGACTTTTGGATGGCAACCAAGTTCAAAATCAGTATTATCAACCTTTGGATGATAACCAAGTTCAGAATTGGTATCTTTAAGATCTTTGCTTATTAACCTTTGTACGATAATAAAGTTCAAATTCAATTATATTAGTTTAGTTCAATCAAGTGCAAGACTGATCTCATCAGGCATTTTCGTTTGATTGTGAACGAAATTCTCAAACTTTTTGAAGTCAACATCAAAAACTTTTTTTGAATCAATGCGTTGCTCGCACATCAATTCAAAGAGGAGAAAATGTAACCACCCTAACTTGGTCTACTCTGACCATAGACCCTATTTTCCCTAAGTGTGATCATACCCCCAATTATGTCCAGACAACTCTTCAATCGGCTTGCATAATTCATTCAAATCAAATTTAATCTCCTAAGTGATTTAATCACTAAATTTTATTAATCACCTTAGCCAATCAAACCGATCAACTCAATTCAAATCAATACCTAGCTAAGGTAATTAATTTAAAAGGAATTAAATGAAATCCTAATTATACCTCATCACTTGCAAAATCTATCCCCTAGCCTAAATTGATTTAATTTGGCTATAGCCTTAATTAATTATTACAAGGCAATTAAAAGCTTAAATGATTAATTAGAATCCCTATAATTGAGTGAATATGTTATTACAACAATTCATTTCATTAATATTCCCTCTAACCTAACCAATCTTAAAATACCCAACCATGAGTTCAAACTCATCCCAACCCCTTTTCACATGCTAATTCTTCTTAATTAGCTAATTAACTCTAATTAGCTAATCCCCCCTCCACTCATTCTCTCTCCTCCCATATCTATCTCCTTAATCACCTATCTTAAACCTAGATCCTAATCCTAAGCTACCCTTAAGCATGTCACATTCCTAAATTTGTGATTAGGAATTCAACCCTCCCCCTAAAGTCAAAATTATCAAGCTTGACCTTAAACCCTCGCCCATGCTTCTTAAACCCAAACCCATACCTCATTAATGCTTTCATAAATGAAGCATTAATGGCTCTTACACATTCTCTTCCACACTCCTCATTAATGTGTCTTACACCCTCATTAATGGCTTCCCTTCTAGAGTCTTCTCCCCTTCCTCCATTTCTTCTATAAATTGGATGGATTTTGAGCTCAAATAGCCCTGAATTTTGAAGTGTTGAAAGCAATCTTATGATGCACATATTTGGAGAATTGAAGGAGAAAACCATATTGCTCATATTTTAGGGACTTCCATATTATTTTTTTAAGTTTATTTCTTAGTTGTATTGTTATAATCTTCATTTCTAGAACTAGAATGCATGTTTCTTAAGCATACTTCTTATGATTTTGGTCATATTTAAGATTTTAGTTTCATTTGAATCTTCCATTAGTAGGTTGTATATGTCACTGAAATATGCATAATCTGAAGGCTATTATGTCATTTTTCATACTCCTCCTAGATAGGAAGCAATAGATCGATTTTGGTGATTTCTATGCTTACTAATCCTTTGTTTTCACCAATGCAATGATCTATTGAAGTGTTGTGTCCTTCTTAACAGGTACAAAAATCACACACACACAACTAAGGTGTTCAAGCAACACTAACAAGGAACACAACAAGGCTTCTTCACTTCTTTCTTCAAGGGTTACATGAAGTAACAAGAGCCTGCGATAAAAAAAATTTGAGCTTGACCATGGGATGCTCACCTCCCATCCTAGGCCTCTAAGAGGCCACCCCCGAGCTTGGGGAACCAAATCAAGAAACACACATGCAAGCAACAATAAGGATTGAAAAAAAACAATACAAAAATCTCCCAACCATGGCTATCACAATGGGTCACATATTGACCCAACAATGGGGTGAAGTGGACCAAGTACCCAAGGGGAGAAAGTCATCCAAAGCAAGAGACAAAATAGCCTTCACAAGGCATCAAATACAACATCTTCTCATCTCCTTCCAAGTGCGCAAAAACTCCCTTATTCCCCTGAAGGCTTCAAGCCATAAACAAATCCCTTTTGTCCCCCAAAATAAAAAGGTGGATTGACTTCATGGAGCCCATACTCCATGTTTTCTCCCTCTCCTCCTTGAGGAGAGAGTATACACCCATGGCCTATCACTATACCTTCACCCCCAAGGGCACTCTTCCCTCCCAAAGGTGAGTGGACCTTGAGACTCCCATTTACAAAAGTATTCAGTCTCAACACAAAGAAAAATCACAATACAAGAGAGAAACCAAACTCAAATTCTCCACCACAACACATATACTAATATGAAAGGATTGCTTACAACAAGTAATTTGCAAACCAACATAATGCTACTACCAATATGCAAAACAAGTGAATGCAACAAGCACAAAGTGTTAGTGCCACCAACCTAGATCTAAGCTTAAGGAAGAAATTTGAGAAATAGCTCCCTCCTTTCTAAGTCTCTAAGATAGAGAGTGGGTTTTCAAACTCTCAACCATTGAGAATCTCCACTAAAAAGGGCTCTAAAGTTATCTTTGGAAAAAGGTAACTTTCTCATTCGTTGGTCTTTCCTAAGTTTCTTACAAGCTGACTAAAAATGGATTCTAGAAAGGAAACTCAAAAATTGAACCAAGTCCTTGCATCAAAAAGGATGGGTTATCTAACCAAAACCATGCTTTCAAAAATTGATTTTCATTCATCTTGAAAATCCAAGTTTTGAAAGGGTCTTTTGGTCAACTAAGGGTTGTCCTAGGGTTAAAAATGACCTTTACCCATAAGTATATCAAATGGGCTATCTAAAAATGGCCCAAACACACCCCTAGGTACTTTTCTAACCTCCCAAAAGTCCACTAAAAACATACTCACGAAATTCAAATGAATAGACAACACCTCAAGCTCCCTAACCAAGGGGTTCACATGGGGATTCTCTATGGTACTAACCTATGTAGATGGGAACCCAATCCTCAAGTGGACATTTTATGGACACATATATACAACACAAGTGTCAAGTGACACACACACACACACATTTACACATCACTAGACACATGGCATATCCACTTCGGCACATTTCACATGAGAATTAAATATACAATTTTGAAATAAAATCAAGCAAACATTTATGTTTACAAACATTAAACATGATACAACGAGGTCTCGTCTCTCATTAGACGCAACCTTGGCTTTTACTGAATTTCACATATGTTAGTCGTAGCACTTACTTTATGTTGTGTTAGTTGTATTATGTGTAGCCAACGGTACTTAGTTACTACTAGACGGCGGTTGGGAATCGGTGGTGACGGTTGGTCACACCCCTTCGGGTTTTATATAAGTGATGTACTTTCTCTTCAGAGATATGTTGATGGAGACTATTGTAAATGTATTCAAGTTACGGATGATTAATAAAGATTATGGTATTCTCTAATCTATCTTATGTATTTGTATTTCTGTACAACGTCTATGCACCAATAAACTAAGTTACCCCAGCAGGTAAACATTTGGCGTCGTTGCCTAGACGTACTCGAAAAGGAAAAATAAAATAAATTGATGTGTTGATTATTTCCCTGTGGAGAAGTGAGCAAAGAATTCATGCCCAACCAATTGAATAAAAATAGAAAGAAGGAACTCGAGGAGGAACAAGCCGATAAAAAAGTCGTACTCACACAACAGCAAGCCGAGCGAAGGGAGAGATACAGAAGACGTGCCGAAGGACTACCAAAGGGAGTAAGTGAAGACGAGGGTCTGGAGGTATCTGACTGGGAGGCTGGGAGAAGTGACGAGGACTTCCTAGAGGAAACAAGGAGCTTGTTCGGGTACTTAACATTAACCCCACGAACAAAAGCAAGAGAAGTCCGAAGGAAGGAAAAAGAGGAAGCCGCACGGAGGGAAGCTCAGGATATAAACATTAAACACAATACAACGAGGTCTCATCTCTCATTAGATGCAACCTTGGCTTTTACTAAATTTCACATATGTTAGCCATAGTACTTACTTTATGTTGTGTTACTTGTATTATGTGTAGCCGACGGTACTTAGTTACTATCGGACGGCGGTTGGGAATCGGTGGTGATGGTTGGTCACACCCCTTCAGGTTTTATATAAGCAATGTACTTTCTCTTCAAAGATATGCTGATGGAGACTATTATAAATGTATTCAAGTTACAGATTATTAATAAAGATTATGGTATTCTCTGATCTATCTTATGTATTTGTATTTCCATACAACGTCTATGCACCAGTAAACTAGGTTACCCCAGCAGGTAAACAACATAGACCTAGATTTGGCTCCCCAATTTTAATACCATGGTCTTATTCCCTGCACACTAAATTCGAATATCAGTAGTCCAAGAAAATATAATATACATCATAATGAAATATACATTATTTGAACCCTTTATAAAATATATATAAACTCAATTTAACTCTTAAGATCAAATGCATTTATAACATCCTTTAAGCATTTAACTTTCATTTCACAATAGAAATCTCATTGCATCATAACTGAATCTAAATTACAATTTTCTAATAAATCGCCTAAGCATATATAATCCACTGCATATTCATTAAATTCAAATAATAATAAATGAAAAACAATAATTGTATCATAAAACTAATCATCATGAGAATCATAAGATATTGTGCATCTAGAGGCTAAATGATCAAATCTAGTATGATCTATTAAAGTATAAATCCATAATGTATCATACAGAATTCACATAAAGGCCTTTCACCATATTTAAACAACATCAAAAACTCATCTCAAATAGTCCTATCTTAGCAGGATTTCACAACGCATCCAGAGTCTAAGGCAGTTCACCAAACTCAAGTAGACATAGATTGCCTTGAGGTACAATCTCACAAGGGTGCTACCTGGTCATACTGCAATAATAACTCAATCTACACCTCTTAGAATGTCAATCATAAAAGGGAAACGGGGGAGACTCTACATCATCCCCCCAAGGACTAGGCTTACTCCTAGAAGCCGATGCACCAACAAAAGGGTAGGGCATCAAGGTGCGCTGACTATATCTAAACCAAATGTGAGTACACAAAAAGAGGTTTTCTTAATGCCAGTTCTGAACCTATCCATTCCTAAACCTTCGGCCTAATATCAGTTGAGGAATCTATCACACACCAAAAGAGTACCAGTATATTGACATGGTCAAATACTCAAGGATACAACACAAGCAATAAAACACATACTCTAAGGCCTCAATCGTTCAAGGCACATAGGAATCCTCACTAGTAAATCAAGGGGCATCCAAAAGTGAACATTGTCCTCCAAGCTCCTTCTTTGTTCGTAGTGTTATGAACTTTTGAGTTATCAACTCAAAAAATCTTTGCATAATTATATAGATTAGTATTAAGGTACTACCATGTTCACTTGGAGCACCCGTTACAACCCATTAGAATCTCCTAAACTCTCCCCAAACCTGGTGTCCCAAAACAAATACACACAATAAGGTCTTCTCTAGAGCACAAGAATGCTTACCAAATTAGAGATCAAATGCACTCCTTCCATTCGACAGAATAAATAGGGCACAATCGAATCTCCCTAATGTAGGAGAAATGTGCACTGTTGGTGCTGAGAGATCTTTCATTCTAGGGAACATGATCATTTTACTACTAGATCCTAGTCTTAGCTTATACCAAGTGGCAATGGATCCATAAAACAAACATCCTCTTACTCACATCTTCCCACCAACTCAAAAGAGGGTAATCTATCTCTAAGAGCTTTTGTGTTCCTCCACCCTACTACTAGGAATGTCGCTTAACAATCTATCCTCTGGTACCTCAAACCTCTAACATAGAGTCTCACCAAGAGTGAAATGGAACCTAACCAACACTTAATCATATCTATAAATGAATTTAAGGGTGTAATCATTACATTATCATAGGATCATCAAGGCCCACCACAGGGGTCAAACTCACGAGCGAACAACATCGTTCCCAACTATTCATCATAGTATTTCTACAAGAAGGATACGTCACAAGCCCTAACTCACATCAAGAGAAAGAAGGAACTCCACGTAGCATGGACGCTAAATTCCTAACGTCGGGTTTTTCAATACTTGACCAATACCAAATAAGATATACAAGGTCATCGATTGGGGTAGCATTTATACATCGTTTCCATTTTCTACACAACAAAGGTAGTTGAAACATCCAATTATGTGTTATTGTTACAAGTAATAATTCATGCCACTAGAGCCCTTTTATGGTACATAATTACGAAAGAAAAATCACATAATGTGGTATGCACTCCCAATCATGACCAAATTCAATTCATATGTTTTTCATAGCTTGCACCACCATGCATTAACATAATTACCGTCGGGTGCTCCCTTACAGGTCTCAAAGAATTACCAATCCTTCTATACCATTCAAATAAAAAAACTAGAGTTGAGGGCCTCTCTCCTAAGTTTAGTATTACCTGACAAGGAAAAATAGTACGTCCTCCTTGATGTTCTCCCTCATACACACTATCAAAGGCCCGCATTGGGATTGGTAGAATCACAAAACATAGGATTGGCCAGCATAAGAAAAACATTCAGAATAGTCACCATGATCGAAAAGTAAAAGTGCCAATTGGGGAAATTAAATTCCAACAATAAATTTCAAAGTGAGCTCATTTCAACAATAAATCCAATGTGACAATTATCATAAAGAAATAGATGCAAAAGTTGATGACCAATTCTAATCACAAGAATACCCAAACGATGATAGCCCACACAACATATGGAATGTTCCACCAAGAAAATAAATAAATCAAGAAGATCATTCACATAATAATGCAGCTGAAATTGAACACAGAAGAGGGAGTATCCACCAAGGATTCTGAGGGAAACACTACTTAGTAGCCTTAATGCACACATTCTATACTCACCTATCTAACAATGGTGCCATACGTGCCTCACCTACACACTAATATGCTTTCAGTAATTATAGTATTATAAAGACCATTACAAGTTTCCTTTATCTTGCACACACGTGCAATACTTTCCCTATGTCAAAGAATCATTACAAGGTTACAACATAAATTACGAACTCTCTCAGAGGAGAGGTGCTTACTGACCTACAGAAAAGGCTGAAGACCAATCACCAGAGTTCTTCCCATACCTGGGGTACAACTTACTATACAAGTCCCAATGGGATTCAATGGTTTAAAACTCTAAGGCTTTGATAACGAACCCTACTCCACACAAGAAGAATCATTTTGTCATGCTAAAGGGTCCCATTGAACTCAGTGCACGATAAAAGTTAGGTCACAAGGAAAGTATGTTAAGCACACATGAGGCCTCGAATAGGAGTATTCCCTAGGGATTTTCGCACATCTATGCAATAACACATGTCTTTCCCATAGATTAAGTCTACCAAGCATTTCAGAGAGAATGATAGTTAACCCGAATGACCTACCACCATAGGTAAACACCTTTCCATCCTATTAGGTATCTCTCTTCGAAATGCACACACTTCGCTCTACAGTGGAAAGCACAGTAATGTTGGAATTTAAGGTGCCCAAGTACAACTTAGTTTCATCTTATACCACTCACACTGATGTGATAACGAAGTAGGTGCAGTGCATCATACCATTCACTATCTTATTAAATCTCCCCCTATTGTACGCATATCTAGCTTTCGATACGCATATTGATGTGATCAAATTCATCCTATAACACACCTATCTAGATTTTGTTACACATGTGGGTGCATGTCTAAGATGCCCTATCATGTGAGTATCTATCTTTTGCTACTCAAATCAGTGCACCATCTAAAGGCATCCTTTCATGCAACTATCTAGCTTTTGCTACTTGCATCGGTGCACTATCAAAATCACCCAATCATATGGCTATCAAAAATAACACAACTTGTCACCCATAATGGCGTACCATTAATGGTCTTTGTCTATAGGTTTTCTTCATCATCTAGTATGTTCATCTGCAGCTTGCATGTCGGTTCGTCTCAACAACAATTCAGGGATTTCTCACAGAGAGCAACCCTATGTGAATGTAATCACCGTAGGTAAGTCAAGTAAGTTCTCTCTACTTTAGCTCGCATACTCTCTTCATGATATGCTCGCTAAAATGGGAGTGAAATGTAATGTCGTAAATTTGTACCCCAATATAATTTGGCATTACACAGTGTCTGTACCTTAGCTTAAAATACAAAATTCCACATTGCCCTTTGCACCCCTTCACTTTGCCTTGTCAACCACCCACTTAGAATCTCGGCAATGCGATCTGGACAACCCATTAAGTGTTAGGCCCAAAAGGATGCAAGCACAACTGAGAGGGCGGTGAATCAGTTGTACACACCTAATAATAAATTAATTCCACTTTAGACACTTAAATCTAAAAGATTAACAGTAATGCAAGATCCACAAAAAATAACACAGAACACCAAGATTTGTTCTCGAGGAAACCCAGTTAAGGGAAAACCCCAGTGGGAATCAAACACACAAGATCAATATACTCTGCTAAAACTACTTCCCAAAGCTCACTTCTCACAATACAATCACATATCTGGCACGCAATCAGGTTCATCAATCTAACTTCAATTACAACAGGGTGGACATATAGTCCATTACAACCAAACTGATAAATAGCATCTTCAATGCCAATACAGTTCAATGAAGTACAAACTCTGCCTTAGATTTAAAATACAAATACCAATAATTCTTCTTACAATCACACATCTCTCTCTCATACATCACAAACACAAATTGATCTCTCATTTATACCGATTACAAAGAATAGTTAACTACTAGGTCGGCTAAGACCTATTACAATAAAAGATATAAACATTATGCTCAATCTCCAAAGCGATCCAAATCAAGTCGGATATGACTTAGATAGGACTCAAATATTCAACCACGAACACAATAACGTGTCATCAAAGCAGCATCAAGAATCGCAACACGTTACTCCATCAAGTCGGTTAGGACCTAAAGTAAGAAACGCTAACACGCTACCAAAATAGCATATCCAATCACCTCAAATGATGCAGTCCAACAACACAATCATCATACGATCCAAGAACACCAACAAGCAGCATGAATACTATCCAAAAAAATTGTATCATCTCATCTTCATCTCTGATCAACAAGAACACTAAAATATCAAACTTTGTCACAACAAAAGATAGCTTGTCGTACTCTGGATTATGAACAACACTAGTTGTGAACACAATGATAAGGCACCATGTAACCACCAAATTTCCAACCTCTGAAACATCAAATCCAAGACCTACCGATCCAAATACTCATCCATTGTACACAGGAACATTGTAACAGCAACAACCAGCAACTCGATCATTCGTCACTCAAATTGTCATCCAAACTTATGGGAACCTTTGTAGACCATCTACAGACACCTCTGAACAACACCACACGATCGCAACTCAAGATCTTCAACATGCACCTGAACAACTGAAATCTTCTTCACTGAACATAAAGAGCACATTGTCTGAAATAGCAACTAGTATGTTGACATCAATGACAAAACATTAATGTCAGCACACCCAAGTACCAAACTTTGACATGCTCAACAACCTTCCAACATTAAGTGTGTGTGTTGTGGAGATGTCCATGCAGCACACACTTGTCCCGCAAATTTGCAAATGTACAGAGTGTCGTTGAGGTGTTACAAACTACCACTCCTATGGTGTAACGCCTGCTTCCACTACCCATCGATGCCCAGATTCAAATTTAGCCATTATATTTACATTTTGAAGCTTCATTTGTTCTTCTTCACATTATCCACAAACTCTTGATTCATTTCTTAGCTTGTTCACTCATTCTTGGCTCTCCTACATAGCATTTTTTGCATTCGAATAGCTCGTGATACCATACCTTCAATCCTTCTTGTTTGACCTTCAGTCCAATGGGTTTTAGTCTTGTGGCTTTGGGGGAGTCTCCACATCTCACTTATCTTCATATTTTGATATAATATTGTAGCTTCTATCTTGTCTTTACGGTCATCTATCACCATTTTATCTTGTCTATATCAGTTTTTGTAGAGGTAGAAACACTAAAATAGTGATATGACTAAGGCAGGTCTCCAAATAACCACCCAACATTTTCCCTCGTTCGAATGTGTGTAGGTACGTCAAACAAAAAAGTGGAGTGATTCATCAACCTTAATTATTAGTAAATTCTTTGGTCATATCTACTTGCACTATCTTTGTTTTGTGATTTAGTTGTTTTCATTCTTTGTCATTAGCTTAATTTCATTTCAGTTATTATAGTCATTTTTTTTTGTTTTCTGCTTTCTTTGTACTCTTCCCGTACAGAACAAATAGACGTTGTGCATACGTCCTTTATTAGTGTTGTTGTCCTTGACTTGCACGAGTGTCTGAGGCAGTGAGATCACAATGCTAGAACATTAATTGTGATAGTTCATTTTTCTAGTTTCAAGAGTTAAAATATCATTTTATGTTAGTCACTTACAGTTATTTAAGTTTTATATGTTTCGTGTCTTAGTATATCTTGAATCTTTCATCCATTAGCTTGTCTTGATACTCTAGCTCACTAGAGCACTAGTAGAAGTGAGGTGGTGCAAGAGACTGTTCATCCTTCGAGACTTTAACTGATCTTGAGGTCGGTGAACCTTTCATTTTCCACAGAAATAAATAAGAATTCCAAAGAGATAAATAATCTTCTAACAATATAAAAAATCAGGACTTACCTTCAAGTTTTCACTAACTCACTAATGCAGTAATTTATGTAGTTATAACTTGTCTATGATTTGATTTGAGAGCTTGAAACTAAACAAAATGTATAAAAATTAATCAATTATTTATTTTATTATATCAATCCATAATTGGTGATTTTTGTGGGGCGTATCAAACCTTGACAAAATACATTATAATTTTTAAGTTGATTATGCACCTAATATTAACATGGAGTTACAATATTATTAGCAAAACATGTTCTCAAATGCAATTAATTTTTAATTTTATTTGAAAAATAGGTTCTCACGCGCAATGAACTTTTAATTTTATTGGCAAAATGGGTCCTTGTACTTGATGAACTTTTAAATTGGTAAAAATATAGGTAAACTGGTATAGGAATGCAAAATTGAAAGTGTAAATATTAACTAGATCATGGGAACCACATAGTTTACTATGAAAGAAATATTTCAATTACATTTGCCTCATAATATAAATTGATGTTGAATTGAAATGCATTTGACCAATAACTCGTAAAATTTGAATTGGGGGATATGAACTATTTGCCAAAAAGACTTGCCACTAAAAAAAAGCTATAGTTCTTGCAAACCATACACACTACATAGTGTACCCCTATACCAATGTTAGGATATACCTATGTGTTATTTTAGATATGCTAGCATATGCGCCTCTATATAATAGAAAAGGCTTATCATATAGAATATATAAACTAATATTAATAGCCCTTGTTGTTATACACTCAAAAATGGAAGAATCATAAACTAACAATTCAACTAAAAGAAAGTTATTGTAATTATTTTAAGTTGTTGTGGTTATAACAAGTCGATTCAATAGAAAATTAATGACAGCTTCCCTAGAGCAACAAAGTCGTAAATTCATTCCAAGCATATAATAATTAAAATTTTAGTGTGATACCTTTTTGAAGATTTCACTGAAGACTATATTCCTTGGAACACATAGAAAACTAGGTTCTACACATGTCTTCAAATAAATAACTCAATCTGCAAAATATTAGATGATTCTACTTAGTAATCCAAAGACAAACCCAAACATTTCTATCATTATTGTGAAAGGGTGTCACGCAAGAGATTTTCAAGGCTTTTTCATTAATCTAGCTAGCAACTGAATACATATACATCTATAAATATACACAAGTCCAATGGAGACACTCAAACGAGGTTGATTCCACACTTTAAATTAATCTTCTTATATTATAATAACCTCATTGAAGTAAAACCCTAGCTATCTAGATGTGTTTCTACTTAGTTTTTGTCTAAATTAATTTTCCATCATTGTAAAAAGTGAAAAGGAGGAAACTTATATCCACGATAGGTCCAGTTGGAGAGGAAATAATGCACATTTGCATCAAAACCTCAAAGATCTATTATTAGAGTTGGTGTAGGGGGTGTGCATGCATCAACATCAAGATTTTTTATTTTCTATCCTTTAAACGTTACTTCCCCATGTTAGCTTGCACCATGAACTATAGAAGACCATCTTCTACTTGCAACCAATAACCATCCTTAAGTACAAATCATATATATACACCAATCAATTACTTACCACAACAAATAATTAAACCTTAATATCACACAATGTGTTAGTTACAAGGATATAACCTCTTACTTTTCTTCATAAATAAATTAGATTGTTCCTATTTTAAAATTACAACATACATGATTGTGTTTAAAAGTCTCCTTCCACTCTACTTTATTAAAATCTAATCTCAAAGTTTTCCTTTTCACTCATTCCTATGATGAATTCATGTATAAAGAAAATAAAGTTTATTGATTGTCTCCTATGTAGCTTGTGATTGTCTCCTATGTAGATTGTTAGTGTTGGTGTGTTGCTAGACACGGTGACTTCAAATGAATACCAAAAATTCAGTCCTCCGAGTAACACCAAACAAAACCATCATTAGTTTATTTCCATAATGGGAAATAGTCAACTAAAATACATATCAAATCGCCAAAATACAAAATTTCACATATGAGATATGATCAATTGAAATAAACTTCAATTCTATCAAAAGAACATTTCAGTTTGGTCTTTTTTTAGAGTGGCAAGAGAGTTTTGATTTGCATTTGCCTCAAAATTTCTCATGTATGTTGTTGAACCTACATTATTAGTATCATTTCGAACTTCGAAGGTATATATCTCATGTCTATAACTAATAAAATAATTCCATTTTTTTCTTTTCATTTCTATCTTTTTTGCTAGGGTTCTTTTTTTATATATAATTTTTATTACTTTCTACTAAGGTATAGGAACTAGTTAGAACCAAGTTTTTTTTTAATGTAGTTCTAGTTTATTATGATTTTATTTGACATTTTTTTATTACTTCTATGTTTGGGTTACTTTCTATTTTGTAGAAAGAAAATATCATTTACAAGTAGAACTAGCGACAAACCTAGGGAGACCACTTGTGAATTTGTGATTGTAGATGTAGAGGTAGAAATAGTTTTATATAAATATTATGGCAAAGATATGAACAAAGACATAAATTGCCACTAATGTCATCTATCAACAATCCTTTGCTTTGGTTCATCATGATACTGTTATTGTGTGACCTCCATTGAAAAGTGTCTAGTGAAGGAATCAATACAAAACCATTAGAACATGCCAAAAAAAAAAGAAAAAATAAGGATTGTAATATTTTTATTTGGCAAGTGGATGGATGGCAAAAACGTAAAACTCATTAACTTTTTAGTGGCTTTAGATAAAAAAATTATTTTTAAAATTAGTTGATGCCTCTGGTCACATTAAAAATGTTGAGACTTTTGTAGAACTTGTCAGATGAGGTGACAAGGGTGGAAATAAAAGATGTTGCTAAATAGCAAAAGACAATACATTTTTGTGTGAAAATTGATACATTTTTAAACTCAAAGTACTCTACATTGTTTTGGAACTTATGGTGTCCTTTACTTTGACCTTCTCGATGTCATAGACAAATAAAATTGGATAAAAACTTATTGGAAAATGAAAGGAATGTCATCTTCTACACAATTTTGAATTCTAGCGAGAGCATGTTAATTGCAAAAAGCTCATACAATTCAAACTAAATTCATGATCTTGCAAAATATAGTCACATCAACAACCTTAGCTCATGTTTGTGAATGAAAGATGGTTGAAGTCATTATTGTAAAAAGCGCAAAGTAAAATGTGTTCTAAAGATTATTCTTATGATAAAATTTTCAGAGATATGACGAAGAACATTAAAGTCAATTTCAAAAAAAAAATTATAATGTTACCATTTGTCAATTTTGTAAAATTTTGATATTTTAATTTAATAGTTTTATTTTCTAATTTCTAATTTTATTTGCATCCCACGTCTTGTATTTGTTAAAGTTCTACACTTAATGAATAGAAATACAAACCCCACAAGTTAAATATATGTTGTCATGGATAGGTTCAAATAGGTAATTTAATATTTGCATAAGTCGAATAGAAAAATAATATGAATCCATTTGATATTATTCATTATAAATACAACTAATAACTCAAAAAACACACAAGTTCTCTTCTCCTTTAATCATAGTTAAGAAATTTATACTTTGCCTCAACACGTATTAAGCGAATGAAAATTTATTAAAACCTTAAAAATATCACATGAAAAGCTACAAATTCAAAATGAGACGGGCAAAGGTTGCTTTTTTCTCTACATTCAAAAGAAAGCCCTCTCTATAGCTCTATTTATTTCTAGTTTTGATTTAAAATTAAACTAATATTCTCAAAGTTATAAATGGTATCTTTGCAAATTTGCCATGCAAAGATTTTGCAACAACACCTCATCTTCAAATATTGTCATTCATGTCATTCACATTTTATCTATATCTTATATTGCCTATAGTTGTGAAAACCAAATCTTTAAGCATTACAATTTTCGATTGTGTGCAAAAATGTTAAGAGAGAAGAAACATCATGAGGTCATCCTCGATGAAATTGATCCATATTCAAGATGAGTTGTAAAAAATGTATTAATGATATTGTTAATTGAAGAGTGATAACAAAATGGAAGACAAAAGCAATAAAGCTTAAGAAAGCAAAAGGCAAAACTAGCAAGCCACCAAGGGCAAGTTCATCACACTCAACATGATTTTATGCTTGAGGGTCGTATTAAAAATGATGATTTATATTTATTTTTTTATTAGAACTCGTTTTTCAGTCATATATACGTATTGAACTTTAGTTTTGATCAATAATATGTAAGAATCATTAACATGCTCCCTCCCTAAATTGATACGCATGATTTTTAGAACTGTTTTCAATAGATTTATGTATTATCCAATATTCAAAACCTTGCCAAGATAAGGTGGCATAGAACATCTTTTAAAAGGGATGTCAAGCATCCATGCTACATTTACATCTACAACTCAGACCTGTGTCTTGTTTTAAAATGTGGGATAGATGCATCTATATATCGGCATAGAGAATACAAAAGACTATGGAGGTGGGAGCGTCATTGAGAAATAAACAATAGAATTATTAAGGTAGTTGGGTAGTTGACTTGAGAAGCCCACCGATACCATTAATTATTTTGACAAATTCGATCCGTCATTTGTATAACTTTCTCCTTGTTCATATCCATCAGTTGTTCTTTCATGTATATTGCCCATTGTGCATATTCAACATGTCTCATGTCTATCATGTATATTGCTGTTATCTCTAGTGAGCTGATGCAATCAGCTAGTTGTATTTTGAATCCTTGTATTGTGAGCTAGTGGTTCAGACTGTCATTTATGCTTTGACAATGTAATCTTATTCCTTTTTGTGCAGTCACTCTCCTTGGACTGCTATTTATTTTCCTTGTAATAAATTTGCTTTGTTCAATACAAAAAAAATTATCTAAACCAAGTGTATCAGGAACACCGGGCTACTTTTGCAAAGTTGAGTAGCTTAAAGTTTATTAGATAGAATACAAGATAGGCATGTTGCCTTGTAATTACATAATAATCAAATACAATAAAATGATAAATCATGAGACAAAAAATAATACCTACATATCTCTCCACTGGACATAAATTAGATATAATTAAAACAATAAACAGGGGATGAAGAATATCCTATGGAAAGTTGTGTAACAAAATTTCTCAATAGGCTTCCAATTACCTCTTCGTTGAAACTGTCCGGATTAATTTCCGAGCTATCAGTTTTTAAACCTGACACTTCGGCTGATTCCAGTTCTAATACCAGTAGTTTCCCCTCCATATGGTCCTTGAGGCTTTTTAATATCACGAACTTGTCCCTTGCGACGAATAACTGCTTTTTCGTGCTTCAACTACAGAAATACAATCAACAATTTAACAATTTGTATTGTACTTAATACCAAGAGAACTCTAAGTGAGCTATCAATTATACAAGATGTATTACCAAAACTAAACATTCATGTTAGCAAAATGCAACCAGGACAAAGAGCAGAAGAAGAAATTGTCTATTTTTCATAAATAAATTTATGAAATGTCAAGGATGGTTGAGCGAGATTCTAAATTTACAAACCTTGTATTTTTTCCTTGGATTCTTTGTAAGCTTCTTACGATGTGGAGTCAACCCTTTGTTCTTCTCCATCTGAATGCAAGCAACATCACCCATTTAATAGCGTAATGACATGTTATTCATAGATATGAAAAATTCAGATACCACATACCTGATATGTAATGTGCCGTTTTCCATCTAGTTCCTCTTCAGGAGCTGGAAATGTAGGTTTCCTGCAAAAGAAACATATAAATATAATTACAACTCAGACAAAATAGCAGTGTTCCAAAGCTAATTAATTTGTTCATTTAGCATTGTCAAACCTTCAAGAATATACCTTGAATATGTCTCCTCTTTGGCCGCAAGCTTTGCAGCCCTCTGTTGTTTCACCTCCCGATAAAACTCATCTTCAGATCCCTCAAGATCATCATTTCCTGTTTTGTTAGAAACATCATCAGGGGATGGTGATTTCCCATATGAGAGTGTTTCATGTCGTCTCCTCCTCTCTCCAAGATCCTCTTTCTCAGGCAAGTCATCATCCCCAGAAACTAACTGGAAAAATCATTCAACATTGTAGATTTATGGGGAACTCTTGGTGAAAGAACTAATTCAAAATATTGTTAGATAAGAAATACCAAAAACTAAGCCAATAGCTCAAATCAAGTGAAATGAAATGTTCAACACAATCTTCTATGTTAATTTCTGTCCTAACCCTCCAAGCAATACACTGTAAATCTACATCTGGATGCCAGATGTATAATTTGACTGGCACTACCAGTCTCTTAGCCCCATTGATTATTTTGTGTCATGTATTATAAGAACCTTTGCATTCAACATTCAATGTATCAACGTAATTCCCAGATTATACTTGTGGACAGACAAAGGCACACTTAGTGCCTTATGCTGTTCAATAATACGATTTTCTCTTAGATTGTCATTTATGGTGGCCAATTCAACTTCCTGTTTATCTTTTTAAAGCCTTAATATGGTAGCCTGTAACACTTACATCCAGTATATTCAGTTTTCACAATGCATTTTAAATCCTCAACATGGAAAGAGAGCTGGCATTTGACCTTTCTAAAAGATAAAGGAAAACTTAGAATTCTATCCTGTGAGGTGTAATAATAGTATGTTTCTCTTGAATATGTTACACAATGGTAATTGCTTGATATTATTCAAATAATGAAATGTACATATATATACGCAATCACATTGAGACGTCTCCTAAAGAAACAATCGATAACAAAAGACTAAATTAGAAACTATCTAAACAAACTAATATTACATTATTGACCATTAAATAAATAGCTATGCAAATATTATTCTAATACCCTCCTTTAATGGTCAATCTGTCAACTACACCAAGTTGCCCCCTAAATTTGACAAATTTATCCCGACCTAGAGACTTGGTGAGGACGACTACAGTCTAATCATCAATAGGAACATATTGTAGCTATATTGATCCATCTTCTACAAGCTCAACATGCTTGGTTTGCTCATGGAAGACTGGATTTTTGGCAAGCTTGAGCAACCCTTGATTGTCAAAAAATAGAGGTGAAGGACCTACTTGAGGCATATGCATGTCAGAAAGCATCCTTCGAGGCCAAACTGCCTCACAAGTTGCTTTAACGGTTCCCCAATATTCTACTTCAATCGAGGAGAGAGTTACTGTGTGATGTTTCTTGCTAGCCAATGTGATTGCTCATGTTCCCAAACTGAAGACATACCTAGATGTAGACTTCATGTCATCAACAGAAGCTGCCCAATCTAAGTTTGTGAAACTAATTAGTCTAGGATCATTGCTTCTACCATACAAAATGCCAAAGTCAGAAGTGCCCTTCACATATCTCAGCACATGCTTCACTGAAACCCAATTTTCATCTCTATAGGTTGTCATGAAGCAAGAGATGTAGCTCATAGCAAAATTGACGTTAGGTCTAGTAGCAATGAGATAGATGAGACTACCCACTAGTTGTCTAAACATAGATTCATCCATTACAAGGGAATCTGATTTGGCTAACACCTTCAGGCCTTTCTCCATAGGTGCAGATGCAGGTTTGCAATCTTGCATCCAAAACCTGTCTGGCAAACTCCTGGCATACTTTGACTGAGCAATAAATATACTGCCATTTATCTGCCAAACCTCAACACATAAGCAGTAATGCAAAAGTCCCAAATCTGTCACGTCAAAGGACTAGCACAAACTTTGTTTGATTTTCTCAATCAAAAGTGTTGAACTACCAATAATTATTAGATCATTAACATAGATGACAAGGAGAAGAATATCACTACCAGTTGTTTTGACATACACATTGGAATCGTAAGAACTCCTCTGAAAACCCTGATCACCAAGGTACTTATCAATCTTTATGTACCAAGCCCGAGGAGCCTGTTTCAAGTCATAAGAGTACTTTCACCAGTTAGCATACCTGGTGTTCTATACCAGAAACCTTGAATCTTGGAGGTAGAGACTTCTTCTTGTAATTCCCCATTGAGAAATGCACTC
>MU223505.1:4101443-4124085 GCA_018584345.1 Thuja plicata
TTTTCTGGCACTTCTTTCTCTTCTTTTATGAAGGACTCAACTTTACTTTCTCTTAGAATCATTTTGATCCTGAATTTCCATGATGAGAAATTGTTTCCTCCTTCAAGCCTATCTTCGAATCTTATAGTGCTTGCCATGGAAATATGATATTTATAAATAGATTAAATTATGAATCTATCAAGTTCAATTGCTAGGATAATTCCTAACTTGGTTCTGATACCATGTAAATGCAACTGAAACGAAATTCAGATCTAAATATAAATGAGAAAAGTAATAATTAATGTAATTTACCTTTGCTGGAATCTGAATATACGATATCTCTGTTATTCTGAGTTTCAACGAATGAACAGCACTTATTGATTTCGGTGTGTTCATATGATCCTCAGATCAGCCGCATAAATAAGGTGAGGTTGATTGTGAGGGGCCACGTTTATAATAGACGTGACTCCTCAAGGAGTCACATCCATTATAAACGTGGCTCCTCATGCTATGCCCCGTCACCCATTAACACCTGCGTATATTATGAAACGATAACTATAACAATAGTTATCCTTTATTGCAATACGGTGTAAACTGATAATAATCGGTATTAGTAATCGACGCCATATATTAAGTCGATACTTATCAATATAACATGAAACGACAGTTTAGTCAATGTTAATTATTAAACATCCGATCAATGATAATTATTATTATTAATATATATATAAATATATTTCATGATTTATCTATTATTGCAAACTGAATATTTATCTGATCGACTCTATAATTTTAACACATCTAATTCGGGAGGAACAACTGGACCTGGATTGGCTAGACCAGGTTCAATAGGATGTAGATCAACAGGTTTCTGAGGAAAGTTGGGTGTTGCAATATCATGCCTGGGAGACTCCACAACTTCAAAGTCAAAGTCGTCTGAATCCCTCCCATCAGGTGGACCTAATGGAAGACTAACACCCAGATCTTGAGCCTGCAAAGGCCTATCCTCAGGACTCAAAACAAGAGAAGAGCTAAAATGGCCCTCATTCTTCATCAAAGAAGACATCCCGACTGAATATGAGACGACCAGTGTCTACATCAATTAGTTGATATGCTTTGTGGTTTTCACTATATCCTGTGAACATGAGCTTCTAGATCTTGGAATCCAGTTTTGAGCTTCTAGATCTTGGAATCCCGTTTTGAGCTTATAGACCTCCGAGTAATTATTTGTTGACCTGACTCTTTTTCTACCAATGCCTTAAACTTCTAAAATATACTAAACACCTTTGATTTTTGTTTAAGAAAATACACCAACATTTTACAACTAAAATAAATCGTCAACAAATAAAAAAAATACCTAGACCAATAACGGAAGGATTGTTCATTGGTCCACATACATCAACACAAACCAATTGTAATACCTTGGAAGCGCGCCAAGAATCGCCATCCGACAATGGAGTTCGATACTAATTTCTAACCTAACAAGCTCTGCAAACTCCATGATTCTGAGTCTAAATCTCAGGTAAGCCAACAACAAGATCCTCCCAAACTAGATGAGAGAGTGTATGTTTAGATGCTCATACCGCTGATGCTAGAGATAGAAAATGGAATAACTTTTTGCTACCATGGCATGCTCCTGAGAATCAAACAGTGTCAACAGTTCAACAATAAAGACCATGATCCTCAATACCCACAACAACTGTAGTGTGAATCTCCCAATCAAAAATATTGCATTTGTGAAAACTGAATACCGCATCCAACTTAGGAGAGTGTCTCATAATCTAACTAACAAATAGAAGGTTGAGTTCCATGCCTGGAATGTAGTACATTGAGGAAAATTGAATTCCTCCCTCCAAATTGAATTGCACATTGCCCTTTCCAACAATAGTATACTCTTCTCTATGACTCTTCGCTCAAACATGAAGACAAATTGCCTACAAACAGTTGGAGAGATCACCATCACATGCATGATCTTGCACTAAATTTTAGAGGTACAACTCCCTCTTATAATATAATTTGGTTTTTGGCAATATATGCTTTTAACCAAAAAGCAGGAAAGGCAAACCCACAACAACTGTAGTGTGAATCTCACAATCAACAATATTGCATTTGTGCAAATAGAGTACCACATCCAACTTAGGAGAGTGTCTCATAATCTGACTAACAAATAGAAGGTTGAGTTCCATGCCTGGAATGGAGTACATTGAGGAAAATTGAATTCCTCCCTCCAAATTGAATTACACGTTGCCCTTTCCAACAATAGTATACTCTTCTCTACGACTCTCTTCACTCAAACATGAAGACAAATTGCCTACAAACAGTTGGAGAGATCACCATCACATGCATATTCTTACGCTAAATTTTAGAGGTACAACTCCCTCTTATAATATAATTTGGTTTTTGGCGGTATATGCTT
Organism: Thuja plicata; assembly: GCA_018584345.1. Classification (NCBI taxonomy): domain Eukaryota; kingdom Viridiplantae; phylum Streptophyta; class Pinopsida; order Cupressales; family Cupressaceae; genus Thuja; species Thuja plicata. Next base: position 4,103,839 of record MU223505.1, read on the forward strand.
TTAACCAAAAAGCAGGAAAGGCAAACTAACACCTGCACATAGCTATGACACAGATGGGAGTAAATAAGTGTGTAGATGATTGTGCGTTGGTAGAAATAAAACCACCTACTAGATCACATTCCCAAGGAAATGACCAATCAAATGCAGCCAAAGATTTGCATCATACGAGGAATCATGAAATGAAATAATTCCTTGACACTAGAAACATTTTAAAGGTTCATTTGAAGAAATTAGTAAGCTGCCCTAATTGACCAATAGAGTCCAAGGAATGAGAGTTGGGGAGATCGCATAAATAGTAGCAGCCTTATTGAGGGCATTTGAATTCATGAGCATTGGTATGAGCTAAGCAATGAAAGGGTTTTAAGAAGGGATTCAAGGAAGGCTTCAAGCAGGTTTAAGGTCTAGTAGGATATTGGTTTTGATACAATATGATGGATACATTGATGTAAAATCATGGTTTTGTTAGCCTAAAGATGAAATGCATGTGCATGTGTGTTCTTGTTAGTTGTGTTTTGCACTACAAGTGTGCCTAACAATTTTGTTTGATGTTGTGTGTAGCAAAGTTTAAATCTGTGTCAATTGTGGATTTTGTGCCTCATGGCGTGAGATCGAGTTGTGATTCTTGTGTACTAGTGTTGTCTAATCTTGCGCTAAATGTGTGTGAGGTGGTGACAAGAATGACTCCATTGATTTGAGGACTTTGTGAGATGTATAAACCACCCTTGTAGGGGTGTAGAGCTTCGTGGTCGTGTGATAAACCTACACAATAGTTGTCTTGGTTGAGTGAAATATTGGCCATCTCAATGAACAATAGGATAATTTTCCCTTGATTATAAGGTGTTCCTTGGATACTGGCTATCTTAGTGAGCAATTGGATAGTATTGCCTTGCCATAGCAAGGCATTGCCTTGACATCAAGGTGGTTCTTGTACATTAGGTTTGGGCCAGGTAGAATGGTAGTCACTCTCCCAAGTTGTCTTCTGATTGCATTTGTGACTTAGATGATTGAAACTTGTGTTGTGCCCATGTGAGTGCACGCTTGTTCATATGTGAGTTGGTTAGGAATGGTTGAGTGGTGGAATGCGATGTTCTCTTAAATGGGCTGGATGACAAGCACCATTCATAATAAGTGGGTTAATGAGTATTCAAATTATTAGGTTGGTTGTAGAATCTTGCTAATTGGCATGCACCTTACCATGCCCAATGTGAAGTTGAAATCTTCTCACGAGTGTGGCTAGGTGAAACATAGAATTGTGTGCTTGGGTTGGCCTTAGAAATTCGGCAGCCTTGATATTGGGAGGATTCTATCCTTTTCCTAATTATTTAATTCAAGAGTTATTATGAATTTGGTATGAAGTGTTCATAGTGAACTCTCAGATTAACATTGTAGTTGTTGCTGGTATGAAGAGGAATTGAGCAATAAAATTGATATTCAAGGTCATTTTATAGAGGGGGGAAAGGGGGCAATCCTCAAATTCTTGAACAAATTTGATTTAGTGGCATGTGGGCTGAGAATAATGAGTCTAACAGCTAGATATTGTTGACATGAAATTGTGCTAAGAGCCTTAGTGTCTGCATGTAATTAGGTTAGTATTCCATTTATGGAGGAATCCAAGTATCATAGCATTTGATTCATGAATGGCAAATGATTATAGCATTCAGTGTAAAATTTGCTTGGAACTATATGAGCTTCTTGGAAGGTTTAATGAGTGTATTTGTCATTTTATATTAGAATCTTATAGTGCTGGTTAGAGATTAGCAAAGCCAATCCTTATCACTAATGCTCTGATATTTCCAATATAGTGTTCAGTTAGTATTGAATGGATAAAGGTACTTGTTCACACTGACTGAGTGTGTCTCAGATTGGATCTAAGTTAAAATCTCAATCATTAAGGTTGTGCTAGTAATCGTTATAGTTTCGTTGTTAGGGTTGAAGCCTAAATCGTAGTGGGGTTTGAATAGTTGCCTGTTAATTCATGTCCAGAAATTAATTAGATCCTTGAAATAATTCTGGCCTGTAGAAAGCTTAGGCTGAATCTCTAGTCCCTCTGTCTCGATTCACACCCTTGTGTCTTCATTGTTGGTCTCATGGCAATTCCATGGCACTATGCTAATGTTTTAAGTGTTTTTTCTAAGTTATTTGTTAGTGTTTAATGATTGCAGGTGTTTATGTTGGTGGGGAAAGCTGCGACTCTGATATTATTTTGATTCTATTGGTTGCACAATTGCAACCATAATCAATGTATATTGTCAACTTTGGAGTGTGCTAACCATTTGATCTTCACTTGATCCTGTGTGTAAATGCAATTCAAACTTCTATTCAAATGATAAATTATAGCTTTTGTATCCCTTTTATTTCTTTATGAATATATTGTGAATATACAAACTTCTAATTAAATTCTTTTTGTATGCAGATTGCTGAATACACTATGTTCGATTTCAATATGTTTCAGCCAACAATTGCTTTGCATATATATATTGATCAAATGTTACGATTCACGTAAATGATAAGCCATGACTCATTAATGAATCACGTCTTATCATTGACGTGACTCTTTATAACAAATATGGTGATCGCTGTTAACAATAATTAAACCGATATTGAATCGGTACCACATAACATATGTACCGATAATACTATCTGTATTACACAGCAGTGTAAACCGATAGTATTTTGGTATATATTAAACCGATACTAATCAGCCGTTAACAATACATATTGTTTGTCAATCGATATTCATCGATTCATGACTTATGACAATCGATAGTTATTGATAATCGATATTCATAGATTCATTACTTATGATAATCTATAGTTATATGTTGATGACAATTTTTATCATTATGAATGAATATATATATATATATGGATATATATAAATGTATATAAAATAATAATCAATATTTTATAAGTACGTTAATAAATATGCATGTATGTATCATGTATTCTCATTTATATATATTTATCTTATCGACGCTATCATATTTTAACACTCCCTCTTAGCTAGGGAAGATAAAGTGTAATGGAGATAATATCAATATTTATAGTGCATCACATTTCTCATAATGATATATGTATATATATCACCTTACTTGTGAACATATATTTTGTATGATACACAACTTTACATATCAGCTAGCATGTGATATGAGGAATCACCTAACATGTGATACCAAGTTTTACATATCACCTAACATGTGATATGAGGAATCACCTAACACGTGATACCAAGTTTTACATATCACTTAACTCGTGATATGAGGAATCACCTAACAAGTGTATACCAAGTTTTACATATCACCTAACATGTGATATGAGGAATCACCTAACACGTGATACCAAGTTTTACATATCACCTAACTCGTGATATGAAGGATATAATATGCTCGAGAACATTACATTCTCCTTATATACCCCTATTATGGTATGTGCACTAACATTACATCACATAATCTCTACCATAACGAATCATGGCACATCCATGAATCAAGATGATATCAAGTCAACACGATATCAACATTACAAGATCGTCACCTTATAATGTTAAATACAAGTGTTCATTAACTAAAAAGTTGTCACCTTTTAGAAACGCACACAGGATGGGTGGGCCCATAAAGTCATAAAGTCACACATATGACAAAAGAAGTTTACACATTAAACATCTTTATCATATTAGTACACATCAAAATTTTACATTTCAACCATACCAAGATTTTTCCTAAAGTGATCAACTTTCACCTTGGGGAGTGGTTTGGTAAGGATATATGTTGTTTGATCTCCTGTACTGATATATTCCAACTGGATCACATTCCTTTCTACCATGTCTCTAACATAGTGGTAAGGAATCTCTATATGCTTAGATCTATTATCATGAAATACTGGATTCACTGATAGCTTGATGCAACTATGGTTATCACAATGGATGATAGTCGGTTTTAGTGGTTCGCCGAATAATCCTACAATTAGTTTTCTAAGCCATATTGCTTCTCTAGCAGCCATTGATGTTGCGATATATTCGGCCTCTGTAGAGCTTTGTGCCACTGACGATTGTTTTCTACTAATCCACGATATCATAGCCAATCCTAAACTGAAGCAACAACCTCAGGTGCTCTTTCGATCGGTCACACTTCCAACCCAATCTAAGTCGGTGAATCCATGAAGATCTAAGGCAACCTTTTCATATTTGAGTCCATAATTTAGAGTACCTTGAAGGTACCTCATTATATGCTTCACAGCCACAAGATGTATTTCCTTAGGCTCACACATGAATTGGCTCAAAGCATTCACTGCATAACAGATATCTGGTCTAGTGCTAACCAAGTACATCAATGATCCAATCATTTGTCTGTAGAGAGTGGGATCAGCTGACTGAGAATCTATTGTTGCTTCCTTAAACTTGTGAAGAATTGTCTCCATGGGTGATGACATTGATCTGTAGTTCATCATGCCAAATCTCTTCAATATATCAATGGTGTACTTTCCTTGGTTTAGAATAATGCTATCTGATTTCTGCCAGACTTCTAAGCAAGGAAGTAGTCCAATAATCCTATCCTTTATATCAAATTCTGAGGCTAGTTCTTTCTTGCACTGATTAATGAGGTGATCCTCTCCTGTAATCAACAGATCATCAATATATAATATTAATATTAACATATCACCTTTGCTTTTCTTGAAGTAGAGATTTGGGTCTCCATCATTTTGGAGAATCCTAATCTCATGAGGTAACTGTCAATTCTCTCATACCAGGCTAAGGGAGCCTGCTTAAGTCTGTAAAGGGCTTTCTTTAATTTACACACATGTGTTCTTGAATTATGGATCTCAAATCCTCCAAGTTTCTCTAAGTAGACCTCTTTTTCAATAGTTCCATTTAAGAATGTGGTCTTAACATCCATCTGATGTACTTTCCATCCTTTGGCAGCTGCAATGGCTAGAACAACTCTGATTGTAGTATATCGGCGAACTGGAGCAAAAGTTTCTTCATAGTCAATTCCTTCTTTTTGTGAGAAACCTCTGGCTACGAACCTTGCTTTTTACTTTTCTATATTGTCATCTGCAGCATGCTTGATCTTGAACAACCATTTGGAGGAGACCACTGATTTCTTTTTTAGGTCTAGATACAATTTCCCATACATCATTCTTCAGGATGGACTGATATTCCTCTGCCATGGCATTTTTCCATACTTGTTGCTAAAGAGCTTCTGAAACATCTGCAGATTCTGACTTTGAGAGCTCACTCATTAGGGGCTACGTAACTAGATAATCTTGTGGGTCTTTTACTCTCTCTAAAAGTTCCTAAAGGAGCTCCGTAGGACTTTGCTTCTTCTATTATCTTAGTTCCCCAGAGAGGTCTCTTCTTAGGATTTTTCAAGGATGTGCTTGGTTCTTCATTTTCTTCTTCCTTAAGATACTCCCTCTGAATCCCAGGATCAGTTTCCTTTTCTGGTTCTATGAAAGAAGTTTGGATTTCTGACTCAACGGAGTTTCTAGCTCTTGTGAATGCTATATCCTCCTCAAAAATTACATCTCTTCTTAGTTCAATATGTTTCTGACCAGGCACATATACTCAATAAACTTTTGAGGTTTCATTGTAACCTACAAAATTACCCTTTCTTCCTGAAGGTTCTAGTTTTGTTCTTTTCTCTTTGGGCACGTGTGTATACAGGACAACCAAATATCCGTAAGTGACTAACGTTTGGTTGTGTACCGGTGAAAAGCTCTTCAGGAGTTTTATTATCAATATGAGAGTGTGGACATTTGTTTTGTATGTACACTACAGTATTAGAGGCTTCTACCCAAAGAGAAGTTTCTATGTTTTGATCAAGAAGCATTGCCTTGGCAGCTTCTACAATGGTTATGTTTTTCCTTTTAGCAATCCCATTTTGTTGTGGATTGTAAGGGACAGTGAACTCCCTATTAATCCCAGCATCTTTACAAAATTCTTTAAACATATATGATGTATATTCCCTCTTGTTGTCTGTCCTCAAAGTTTTTATTTTTTTTCCAGAGGAGTTTTCAGTAACGGACTTGAATTCCTTAAATCTTTTAAGGATCTCCTCAGATTCTTTATATTTGAGGAAATAGATCCAGGTCTTCCTGGGGAAATCATCAACAAAGATTACATAATATAGAAACCCTCCTAATGAAGGGACAGACATGGACCCACACAAATTTGAATGGACTAATTCTAATACATTATTTGTTTTGCTAGAACTATTCTGAAATGATCCCTTAGTGTTTTTACCTAAGGCACACCCCTTGCATGCCCCGGAGTGGTATTGTTTAAGTTTTGATAATCCTGTGACTAATCTTTCCATGGAAGATAGGGCTCTAAAATTTAGGTGTCCTAATCTTCTATGCCATATTTCATTAGAGTCTGCAATTTCATGGATAAGAGCTAGATTTGGTTCTGTACATAGCTCCTACAAATAACCTTGTCTCTTACCTATGGTTTGTGCTTTCTTAATAGTAGAGTTCTTTGGCCATGCCAATACTTTACCATCCATGAAGGTTACCCTGTATCCATTATCTTCAAGTGCAGATATGGAGACTAAATTTCTTTTGATACCTAGAACAAACAATACCCCAGGGAGTTGAATAGAGATACCTAACTTCAGTTTAATGGTGCAAGTTCCAACACCTTTCACTGGATGTGTAGAGTCATCTCCAATAGTTACTTCCTCATCAGTTTCTTCCACGATGGAATCTAATAGTTCTTTGAATCCAGTAACATGTCTTGAGGAACCACTGTCTATGACCCAGATACTTTTATTAGAGACTTGATTTGAAAGAGCGGAGTAGAATACAAAGTTACAAACTTCTCGGATTCATGCTCTTCCTCAGTCTTCTTTACCTTGGCAAATGAGGCTTGATACTTTCTGTATGGACAATTTACTACATAGTGTCCATACTGATCGCATCTAAAACATTGTACCTTTGACATATCTTTCTTGGATTTACCATTCCCATGATTGTTTTTCCTTTTCTTGAAATGTTTCTTTTTTTCTTTCTTGTGGGAATTTACATTTAATACATGAAGATCTTCATCAATAGTTTTCCTCTTGAGTTTTTTCTTTGCTAGTCTTGATTCTTCTTGGAGACAATCTGATCTTAGCCGGTCAAATTTTGGAAATTTAGACCTAGCACTGATGCCTGAAACAAATGTCTCCCAGGAGTCAGGTAGACCATCTAAGGCAATTAATGATAATTCCTTACATTCTATCCTGTACCCAAGTGTTGACAATTGATCTCTTAGAGCCGAGATTCTCATAAAGTATGAGTTGATTGATTCGCCTTTGTTCATACTTATATGGTTAATCTCTCTTCGGGGCTAAGGTCTTGCTGGCACTATCATAAGTGTTTACAAGTGTTTAAAACATGTGATATGTCATTTCATATTTTGTCAAGATTGGTACAATATGATCTCTGACTCCATCGATTATGATTTTCATGGCCTTATCATTTCCTTCAATCCATGTAGTTTTCTTTGGATCATTCTCTGGTTTTGTTATGTCTTCTTTTATGAATGACTCAACCTTATTTTCTTTTAGTATCATTAGTATTCTGAACTTCCATGATGAAAAGTTATTTCCTCCTTCAAGCCTATCCTCAAATCTGATAACGCTTGCCATGGAAATGTGATGTGCTATAAATTATATTTAAATGTCTTAAGTTTGAAAGCTTCTTGGATCTTCTTTAACTTGGCTCTAATACCATGTAAACGCAGTTCAAACTTCTATTCAAATGATAAATTATAGCTTTTGTATCCCTTTTATTTCTTTATGAATATATTATGAATATAAAAACTTCTAATTAAATTCTTTTTGTATGCAGATTGCTGAATACACTATGTTCAATTTCAATATGTTTCAGCCAACGGTTGCTTTGCATATATATATTGATCAAATGTTACGAGTCACGTAAATGATAAGTCGTGACTCATTAATGAGTCACGTAAATGATAAGCCATGACTCATTAATGAGTCACGTCTTATCATTGACGTGACTCTTTATAACAAATATGGTGATCGCTGTTAACAATAATTAAACCGATATTGAATTGGCACCACATAACATATGTACCGATAATACTATTGGTATTACACAGCAGTGTAAACCGATAGTATTTCGGTATATATTAAACCGATACTAATCAGTCATTAACAATACCTATTGTTTGTCAATCGATATTCATCGATTCATGACTTATGACAATCGATAGTTATTGATAATCGATATTCATAGATTCATTACTTATGATAATCGATAGTTATAAGTTGATGAGAATATTTATCATTATGAATGAATATATATATGGATATATATTAATGTATGCATAATAATTATCAATATTATTATATGTATATTAATATATATGCATGTATGTATCATGTATTCTCATTTATATATATTTATCTTATCGACACTATTATATTTTAACACTGTGGTTCTCACATATCCTAAGAGGCCTCCTTGAAATGTTTCAAGGCCCCCATGTGCCACTGGTTAGACAAGTCTAACATGGACTTGTGGTGGGCCCATACTTTGTTTATTTGCCTCACATACAATGGCATTTTATTGTCAGCAATGTTATATGGCAGGTTCTCACAATCTGCAAGCATTGCTAGTGCCTTGTACTCTTGATGATGCACCCTTAGTACACAGACTCGGACTCGGAGAGTACTCAGCAAGCCCAAAATTTGCGACTAGGCAAATACTCGACAAAAACTCAGCAAAAACTCAGCAAATTAGAAAGTACTAAAAATAATAATTTCTTAAAGAAACATATATTTTGTTTTTGCAAAATTCAACTAAAAAAGGAATTAAATTAAAAATTGACATCTCGAAAGAGAAAATGCAGGGTGTTATAGCAAAAAATTGTTTTAACCAGTATTTTCCCGTGCTTTTCCCATATCTATCAAAACTCGCTAGTTAACCTGTAAAAACTAGCCCAGAAAAAACAGAGTACCCAGCAACTCGAAGACTACTCGCAGAGTTTGCAAGCTATGGATAGACCAACCATCCAGTTAAACCATGTTCTGATGTTTTGCACAATCACATGAAGTTCCCTTCTGAGATTTTAGAACAGCATTGTGTTATTGGTTGCAAATACTCAAGTCAACCGAGGATGGCTCTGTTCCTTTTGCTTTAATGAGTAGGCAAGTTTAATGAATTATGATGTCAGATGAGTGATGTGTCGACCTCTTGCACTCATGGCAGTGTCGAAACTAATGTGATCGTGGTAACGCCAAAAAATCCCATTCTAATCTAACAGCTCACACAATCTCAAGGAAGAGCTCTCAAAGTCATTAAAGGTTCATTGTGCCATTGGCTAGTTTGGGTCTACATTGTTAGTGGTGGGCCCCTATAGAATGTGCTTAGAAATATCAGTGAATATTCCCATTGGTGTAGATTATCGTGGTGGAACTCTTGAGCTTGGTGATGTCATTGGATTCACGGGCTGTGAGATCTTGCAATGAGTTGGTGGATCCAAGGGTTTGTACATCTTGAATATGTGAACTCATAATGTGTCAGAGTGAGAGTGAGACTATATCAATTGTGTCATCAAAAGACATGCTAGAGCATCCTACGTTTGATGCATTCTCATGAATCTTTTATAAAATTGTCAGTCTGCTATTGTGCCAATGACCAGCAAAGTTGTCATCATAGTTGGCCCCTAGGTCTTTTTGCAGGTATTTTCCATTGCAAATGTGTAATTATCTAATTATTAAAGGATTGGGAACAAGTACCAACTGCATGTCCAAGTATTTAGCTGGAGTATCCAATGATTCTTACATCTCTCGTGATCCCTTTGTTTTTGCAGTAAACTTGGGCATTAATGTTTGCAGTTATTTCTAGCCCAAATGCTTAAACCAACAGGCATCTGATAATGATCTCTTAGGCATCGACGCTATCTGCGTCTTTGAGAAACCCAGAATAACAATTCCGTGAGAAGCTCAGGATGACTCTTAACAAGGGAAATTATTGTCATCATAAGATCGTGATCCATCAATATCATCTATAGCTAATTGCCTAACACCAATATTAGCTTAATGTTCTCCTTTGAGGGAGTTACAACTTGACCACTAATATTTACATCTGTAATATATATAGTCATTAGTATTAATAGAATCATAATCATATTAATACATGTTCAGATTCGTTACTATTTAGTACCTGAAGATGAAGGGACGGAAGTGTTACCAAGGAGGGGCTTGTATAAATCCAAGTAATGGATATTTGTCCCAAGATAGGGTGGGGATCAACGACCCCGAGCGCCTTGAGGGCGTCGTACCAAGAAAGGCTTAAGGGCGTGATCTGTAAACTTTGAGGGAATCCATTGCAAGTTGGTATCTAGGCAACTTGGATAACACCTACACCTTCCATCATTAAGTCAAATAGTAATATGATTGGATATACAGGAATTGATATTACTTCCTATTTATGAATATTTTATTGTGTTCTTAGGACATACAATGTAGAATTTGAGTTAAATGAGTAATAACTAAGCCTAAACCTATTAGGGGACATTACAGAGAAGATATGGCTAAAAGATCAACTTGAATGGCCACGGACAAAGTTAGTCTATCAAGTTAAAGTGGGTCCAACAATGCCTCAAATATCACCTATGAACATGGTACCTCTAGTATGGTCCCGCTTGGGAGACAACAAACTTCCCTTCAACCGCTATGAACTTGGGGTTCCTTTGGGAATGCCCTCTGAAAATTTGAATTCTCCAAGATTGGCACCCCAATAACCATTGCAAGATGACATCAATGGAGATGGCCCTCTAGTATCTCTTCCGCATCTCAAGGAAATGACATGGAGTATGGAGAATCAAAATTCTATACCTGCAAATCATGTGGCTGTGACTAATCTTAAGCTTAAAGATTACACAAAGCCTTCATCTGGAGAAACAGAGATAAGTTCCAATTATCAAGAGATACGTTGGAGGAAATGTTGAGATCTATGTAATATATAAGAGATCAGATGTCAAATGCTGCAGCAGCCCCAAGTGGACCAGTACTCAAGAAGCCACTTGTTGAAGGGTTTCACATTTACGAAAAGGCATTTTAAAGCTTTTAGAAGAACAAAAAGAATGAAGCTGTAAAGGTGAAATTGCATTTTTGGGATACAAAGATGTTTAATTGTACATCTGTGTTACCGGGTTCGCACCCACAGGCCCCAAACCGGGTGCAGGTACACACCGAGTTTGGGTACGTCTGTGGGTTCGTGTTGGGTGCGCACCCAGCAATGTGGTGCGCACGGGTTCACAGGTGTGCTGGGTGCGCACCCAGCACACCAGCGAACCCGTGCACACCCACAGTGCTGGGCGCACACCCTGTGTGCACCCAGCGCGAACCCGGGCGGACCCACGGCCCAGATTAAAAAAAGTGGGCCCAAAGTTAAATAAAAACCTTTTTTTTAATTATTTTTTATTACTAACCTTAAAACGGCCCAATATGAGGCCTTCAAACACGCTTATATAGATGCAAGTGTAATAGAGGAACAAATATTATAGTCATTGGGAACCAAGTATATAAGAGATACTAGGTGGCATAGAAACTTTAAATCTCAAGCATCAAGCATTTTGTAAAATACTCTGCTAGTTCTGATCCAAAAATTTGCCCCTTTAGTAGTTTCTTTGATGGCATGAATGCACAGTTTCAGAGTTTATTGGTTGTGACATTGGTTTGATATGTGTTTAGGCAGATTTCATTGCTCAGAAATGAAGAGAAACATATACTGGATGAACAAAAAAGATTTGTATTTATGCATAAATTGAAATGACAATGTTCCTTTTTAATATGCAAGAGCTGATAAAAATCTACAAGAAAAGTGATACAAAATTCTGACCTTTCATTGCATGTACCAATTTTTAATGATTTTTTCAGTGCTCAGAATTACATATACTGGTCCGAAAAGGATGTTGCAGCACTCAGAAATACACAGTAGCATATAGGTAGTGCATTGAATCATTTATATTGCTCAGAATTACTGCCATGTCTAGCATACAGGATTACCAAGACTAAAATATGTATATATGACACACACACACAAACACACATGTACACATACGCACCCAAACCCCTAAAAAAAATTCACGTACCCACGTACCAGGTTCTCGTACCCACACCCGTCCCTAAACCCGAACCGGCAACTTAGTTGTACATGTATGGAGAGTCCACCTCTTTACAGTTTACTCCTGAAAAGTTTATGTAATTCTAGTCTGTCATTCTGTTTACATCAGCAAAGGCTAAATTCAAAACAAGGGAAGAAGCTGATTATCAAACTTTTATAAATGGGGGTGATGAACCTGGAAATGTGAAGGATCTAAAATTCACCTTTAAATATTAATTCCACTTAAGTAATGTCTTAATTTGCTAATAAAATAAGCATTACCATTTACGGGAAAGTGAAAAGATTTTAAACTTAGTTACGAAAACTGAAAGGCCATCTCATCGGCCATTTATTGTAAAATTTCTAAGGAGTAAAAGGGGTGGGGGGCTAAAGTCATATTTTGTAATTGATTTTCAAGAAGCAGTTACCTGGAAATGTGAAGGATCTAAAATTCGCCTTTAAATATTAATTCCACTTAAGTAATGTTTTAATTTGCTAATAAAATAAGCATTACCATTTACAGGAAAGTGAAAAGATTTTAAACTTAGTTACGAAAACTGAAAGGCCATCTCATCGGCCATTTATTGTAAAATTTATAAGGAGTAAAAGGGGTGGGGGGCTAAAGTCATATTTTGTAATTGATTTTCAAGAAGCAGTTACCTAGAAACTGAAAAAGCCTCATTGTGGTTTCTTTAGAAAGGTAATCCGATGGCACAGGCAAAGGCCCCCGAATTCTGAAGCCTATGCTCAAAAAGAGGTATTTTGATTCCAGCATTGTAAAAACTAAAAGTGAAGATATCAGTTTATTCTATGAGGGGAAACATGGTATTTTTGTACAAAGATACAGAGTCTTTGAACTCTCTGCTTTTGTCCGGGAAATAAAGGAGACCTTCTGAAACTTTGTGTTCTTATGTGTTCCTTTTTTATTGTAATTTTTCTTCATGATTGCAATCGTTCCTAGATGTTTCGCCTGTTACATCAGATCATTGGTGTGCTTGTTATATGAACTTAGAACCTTGAATTTTCACATCAACTAAAAGGAATTGCTGTTATTTTCCAAATCATCTCCTGTGGGTGCTGAGCGGGTAAACTTTGTGCCATTTATCTCTGTTCCCCTTGAAATCTGAACCCATAATCGCATCTGTGTCATAGCTATGTGCAGGTGTTAGTTTGCCTTTCCTTCTTTCTGGTTGAAAGCGTACCCCCAAAAACTAAATTATATCATAAGATGGAGTTGTACCTCTAAAATTCAGAGGAGGATCATGCCTGTGATGGTGATCTAACCGACTGTTTGTTGGCAATCTGTCTTCGTGTTTGGGCGAAGAGAGTCAATTTGTTTGCTGATTTGAAAAGACAAATCTGTTAACCAAGACTACGGAAAGAAAATAAAGTGCTGAGCTTTTATGAATGGAGCCGTTTTTCATGAAATTGATGCACGGTGTTTAGTGTTGTGCTATAATTATCCTTGCCATGATTGGGCGGTGCTATTCTTAAGACGTGTAGTGATTTTCAGAGCAGACTAATGAGTTGATGATGTGTAATAATATTATTGACTGGAGCCGTTATGAGACCAGCAGCGTTCTAAAATAAGATATACGTCTTCAGCCGTTTATTCCCATGGTTTTATTGTCGTTGAGCATGTATTGCTTCAAGCAAGGAGAGTTGGCAGTTTTGTAATGATTTGGAGTGGAGCAATATCCATGATTATCATAACTGGGCAGCTGTGTATCGTCTTTTTTTAAAGAAATATTGAGCAGCGATTTGAGTTATGGAAGTTGGAATTATTTGAAACAAGGAGCAATTGATATTTTATCATATTGAGGTTGATAGACACCATACATATTGGTGTGAAGGAAATAGCGTTTATGATTAAAGTCTTGGGTGATTCCGTCTTGAGTTTTCGTGTTGAAATGTCTATGCCTCGGCAACTAACTTATTGAAAAACTTTCTGCTGTAGCATGGAGTCAGAAAGCCATACGTGGGTGATTGAATACAAGCTTGAGGACAACTAGGGAAATGGTGGGAAATATTGCTGGTGATGATTCATTGTAGGTTTAGTGAGAAAGCTTTAGGACATTCTTTATGCTGGTCAATATTCTACCATACCAGGCCATGGAGTTTGATGTGTGCTGAGTGCTTGTTTGAGGGCTGTGAAAGAATATTTTCGGGTTCGATCTGCTGGAAGTGTAGTCTGCTGGCTTTTGTTGTATTGAACAAACAAGGTGTCGTGGCTATGTGATAGAGCTGTGTGTGTTATTGAGGGTGTATGAGCATATTCTTAGTGTATGATTTCTTTAGTATGATGTGATCGAAGAAGCTGTAAGTGGTGATTGTGTGGAGCTGCTGGGTATAAAAAGAATAGATTGGTGTGCAGGTGTGATCTTAGTTTCAATGTTTTTGAGTTGGTGCTCAACGGCGATTGATGCCACAGCTAGTCGGAGTTGGTGCTTCAAGGAGAGTTGGTGCTCTCTATGAGTTGGTGCTCACATGTAATCTAGGTTGGTGCCCATTTTGTTAATGAAAGCTATTGTATGCCACAGTTTTTTTACCCGTAAGGATTCTCCATGAAAATTTGGTGTTTGCGTCTTGATGGTTGCTCTCTTTATGTTTTATGTGGTTTCATCCATTTAAAAGTCTAAAAATCTAAAATATTGATTCACCCNTTCCCCCCCCCCCCCCCCTCTCAGTATTTCCTGTGTGCTCTTCAAATATGAATGGCATAATTAATGAACAGCATGATCTATATATAAAGAAGGGTAGCACCATCATGACAAAATAATTGGACACAGACAAAAAATATAACATTGTTAAATTTCCTTGTTTATTCCTCAATCGATTTTATTTTCTTAAACCAATTGATCGATTTGTTACAAGTGGCAAAACTTTGCTGGAATCCACTGAAACTTCAAAAAACAAAAAAAAATGAATTCTTTTGTGAGACTTAAGAGCAATTCTTGACCAAGATGGGTGAAGAAAATGTTGTGGAAATAGTCACATATAATGCAGCAAATTATGTTGTTGCAGGTAGACTTCTCATGAATAGGCATATATAATGCAGCAAATTATGTTGTTGCAAGTAGACTTCTCATGAATTGGCACCTAACTTTATTCTAGACTCCTTGTACTACTCATTTGCCTTGACCTCATATTATAGGATCTTGGCAAAATCCCATGGATCATATTATGTGTGAAGCATAATAAAAATATTTGCAAATACATATACAACTTTGGATTCTCAACCTAATGAGGAAATATATGAACAAAGAGTTGGCTCATCCTAAAATAACCCGCTTTGCAACAAACGTTATAACATTGCAATCTTTACTTCAGACGAAGGTTACTTTAAAACGCATGTTCAATAGTGAGGAGTGGTCTACATCATCATACATCAAAACAAATGCAAGGGTTGTTGTGGTTGATTAGGTTTTTTGTGAGCATAGCTTTTGCCTTCCAACAAACGAAATTATAGAAATTAATTAATATATAGGATTTCCTTATAACTTTTTTCGCATTTCCATTCTATTTGTTTATTTTTGTTCACACTAATTTATATTAATGTTCAAAAAAGTTGCAATTCATAGAGCCTTTAGTTTTTCTCCCTCTACTTGTTAATAAGGAGCAGCCCACAACGGGCTATATATATGAAGGCATGTTTAGGGTTAAGTAGGCCATTAAATCAACTTGTGTTGGTATTAAGAATAAATATTGTTCCATATGGACCATCATTGATCAACAATGGCACCTTCGGCTTTTCAAGCCCCAGTTGCATATTTCCTAAATCCAACAATCCACTATGCCTAAATTTCAAAGCTGATGGGGAGGTTCCAAGTTGGCTCTACAGAAACATAGAGCGAATGATACCTGGTCTTCATCTAAAAGAGAATATCTAAAAACTGAGATCTATATACTTGCACAAATGGACCTCTTTGCACGAAACGTGCAAAACATTGCAGCTAGGTAAGTCTGTTATGGGTGTAATTTAAGTTTAAAAAAGTCCACACAGAGGAATAAAATTCACAATAAGACTCAAGGACTCCATGACATCCGTTATCATTTATGTATTTGGATTGAATATGTGCGAAATTCACTAAAAAGTTTATTCTTATAAATAAATTTGGATCATCTAGCACCCATTGATTGATTCGAGAAAAAGATGATGCATGTTTGCCTGGCTTTTATCGCAGTCATAGTATCACAAAAAAGAATAATCATTTATCATTCTCCTTGGGATGATTTCAATGAAAAGTAATGGATCTCTGGTAAGCTTCATCTTCCCACAACTAATTTTTACCTCAAGTTCATAATATCACAAGAAGGCACAAAAAAAAATTATTCTCCTTGGGCTTATTTGAACGGAAAGCAATGCCTTTCTATTAAGTATTGTCTTCTCACTATCCTGACTTATGTCTCTATTTATTCTTTCTAAGACATTTCAAGGTCCAAGATCTGGACTCAGTCAAGCTTCCAGATGAAGGAAAATAAATTATTTACTCTTCTTGTCTGTAATTGGTCGTCCACAAATCAAACCTGGTGTCAAATCTCACTAAATAATTGCAAAAAGGACCACTGGCAAATCTGAGCGGCATAAAAAGAACTAAACATGTAGAATACTTACAACATAAGATCCCTACCAAGAGAAGGAATTTGGTGCCAAACAAAAATTTCTCTACGAGAAACATTACCTTTCGTTTTTTAATCCTGCCAGCTTCTGCAACCAGCTGAGAAAGCTTTCTAGGCTGTTGCAGACTATCAAGATTTGACTTATCTTCGTTTCTTGTGGTCAGATCAGCAACATCATCATCAAAGTCATCCAATGTATCAAGAAGCCTACAGAAGAAGAAGATGAAGTGAGAGATAAATCACGAGCTATCAGTCTTGCAAGATGTTAAAAGGCAGATCATATGACCCACTCATCTACATATGCAGAAATGATAACTTAATCAGTCCAATATTATGCATGTATATTGTCCCACCCATTTCTTGAATGCTTTAGATGCTTTCGATCCTTTTTTCCGTGTTTTGGAAGAACTTTACTAAGTCCATCCTTCAATTGCTTCATGTAAGCTTCAAGCTTTGCTCTTTCTTTAAGCATTTCTTTACTTTCAGCTGCAAATGTTTCCTTTGCCTGAATATGTTTGAAGTATGTGGTTAATCATAGTTTTCAAAATAATATACGCCCTGCAATGAATGAATATTGTTTATCATTTAAATTTGCAATAAACAATGTCCTTCAGGCATACCTCTTTGTTGTCATTACTTGTGATCTTCATGTTATTAGTCGTTGTCGTTAGACCATTTAATAATTCACTGTTATCTTCATGACCCTGCACCTAAAATTAAAAGTCTCTCAAGTAAAGAATATGGAGAAAAAATCCCCTGCATTAACAACATGACAGTATAGGGAGCCTACTTGAATAGTTTCATCTGTCTTGGACTTCCCTCCAAAGGAAACTGTTTTCAATTCTGGCAAAACAGCGTCAACCAAAACTGAGTTCGTAACAGCATTTGTTGTAGCACTCTCGACTAGGACACTGTTATCTTCCTCAAGAAGTCTTTCTATCTGGTTCCCCAGCATAGTATCAATTGGCCGAATCTGTTTTAAAAAAACCATTTTAGAATCAAAGATATTTTCAAACACAACTAAAAACTTTTTTAAATGCCAAAATCAACATCTGATCAAAAATTATTAGTTCGACTTTGCACAAATAATATAATAGAAGTAGCAATTCATAAGGTCTAACAATCCCAGTCAAAAGTCATTGATTACAAAAAATAAAAATTAGGACCCTTGTCAAACCTTATCCAATATGTTGCGTATCTCAACAAGCCGGGCAATCACAGGATGATCTCGTACGGAATGGCCTTCTGCTTTTAAAAGCAAGTAGAAAACTATTGACTGGCAGTAACACAGGAGCACAAGTTGTTTCACCTCCAGATAATTGAGGCCTTCCTTAGTTGCATTTTTGTTCGCTTTCATCTATACCTCACAAGAAAAGAAGCATTCAGGATTTCTACTACCAATTATATCAGTAAGCATAACATTTTCTAACATTACTAAGTTTTACCTTCTGTAGCAGAGGCTGAACATTTCTTAGCTGATCAAGTCCATCCTGGAATTCTGATAGCAATCCAACTAGCTCTGGAGCATCACTATAAGGAAATTGAAGTTAGGCCTAAAATGTGAAGAATTTGTATTAGGTTATTAACAGCCAATACAATTAAACTGACTTCATGTACAAGAGGTGCAATATAAAGAGAGTGAGAGCAAATGACAGAAATATATGCTCCATGAAACAGACTTTACACCTTAAGATTTTGGGAATTCAAATGTACTAAATATTTACCAATTATAAAACTCAAAGATCTGATCTCAATTAGTTAATGAAATATCTTTGATGCATCCTTGGAGATATATATTTTATAAGAACCCCCTACAAAAATTTCCTAAAATCCTGTCTTGCAATTTCGGCTACAGCTGACAGTGATTTGTCAAGCACTTATCAAGAAGAATGACTTAACAGTTTGGAGTTTGAGAATCACAATTATGGCACTTCTTACTTCACATAAATAGAAATCCATGTAGATGCAATGATAGTAATTGGATAGGAATACTACATTTTTTATTCTCATTGCATTCACTACAAGCAGTAGCAAATAGATTTTACATCAATATCTATATGCAAATTAATATTAGACAAATGAATAGCCGCGGGGATTGTGTATCCATCTGATGTAGTGCATAAGTTTGCACTGCTGAGATAAATTCTCTATTGACAACATACTACTCAGAGCTGGTTAACACCCACTCGTATTTGTCAAGTGTTCTATAACCTTCCATGTTCCATATGTATCATGTTTGACCTCAGAAACAAGATTGTTGTTTTCTATTCCCAAGCCACATCCTTCTTGGTAGACACCTGTGACTCATTTATGGCGTCTGATATCCAGTGATAATTGAGACTACCCAAGATTCTGACATTACCTCCTGTCCATAATCCTCATGCCTCCTACAAACAACCACAGCCAATCTTGGATGAAAAGAATGTCATGCCTCCTTATTGCAGACTCGCATCCATGTTCAAGCATTCAAAATGGGGTAGTATATGAATCGTTTGGAGCAAAACTCCCGTGATAAAGAGAGTCACAACTTCAATGCTACGTGCAAACATTTTTCTCTTGTCACAACAAACCAAAAAAAAAACCTCCACTCCTTCCAGCAAGCTCCCAAGGCAACGATTTCTCCAATTAATAATCACGACCAGTGTTTAGGATTAATGTTATGTTGTTAAGCTCAATCTTGTAGTCTTAAGCTACTGATCACATTTGAAGCTAATGTTACACACTCAAGCTAAGAGATAACTTGTAGTCTTTAAGCTGCTTTTATATTCTATGTTTGTGCATTTGAGGTGAAGTGTATGTTGAAGTCTTTGACCTCCATGTATATTCATTGAAAGTCTTTGAGCTTTCGTGAGCATGGAAAGTCTTCGAGCTTTCGTGAGCTTCTTGGTTGCTAGCTCTAGTAGATTGTACTTGAGAGATTGTTATAAAGAAGGATCCTCTATTCTAAAAGAAGAGGATATGATGAAGGAAGAACACCTATTCTAAAAAAAGAGAATATGGTGAAGGTAACACCCTATTGATTAGCTTAGTGTACATAATCTTAGATCCAAGTTAGTGTTAGTTATTTTTGGTAGTGATAAACAAACGGAGCCTTCCATTACAAATAGGAGAGATTGTCTCAGACACTGTGGTTAAAACTAATATTTTGCAATTGGTCCTAAAATTGCTGGTTGCAAAATATTCACCCAACACACAAGAGAGAAGCAACCTTCCAAATGCCATTCCACCAAAGAAAACATGAACTTGAGGAGAGTACAAATATACAAAGGACCTTGCCTATAAAGGAAAGAACAAGAGATGAAAGAACACAAGATGTAGACAAGTGTCTAAATCTCAAAGGAGAGTAGCTAGAGTGCAACCACTGCCAATTACCTAATTAAATGTGTAATGTCCCCTTCTCTGCAGTAATGCAATTTTATGCCTGATTAGTCTATCTAGCCATCCGGATAGTCTAATGGCCGCTTTTCAGAGGATGCCAGTCAGTCACAGGGCTACTTGGACATTTATTTT